>PVIH01006327.1:0-97427 GCA_004025045.1 Sigmodon hispidus | reverse complement strand
TTCATGTGCAAGTCAGAGGTCACTGCCCCTGGACTACTTGACCAGTGGGAACACAGCAACTGCCAAAGCAACAGGGCTTGTATTTAGAGACATTGGAAAGAACTGAATGGTGCGCTTTAAACTTTTCCAGAAAGCACCTGATAACAATCACGCACCATTGTCAAATAGGCACTTAGTTGCCTGTGTACTCATTTCTGAAATGCAGAATAAGTCCCTATCTGTTTTGCATGGCTAATCCTGAAACACAATCTGATGTTGAGCAAGTACTTACTTAGCTTTATCATTTCCACAGCAACTAACATGTAACACAAGTAGGTAAATTAATAGACCTAAATACGTTTTTTGTCTAAAATGTGAAACAAATGTTATCTAAGGTAAGCTTCAAATTGGATAATCAGAGAAGAGATAAATGATATAAATATTTTAAAACACATCTTTAGCATCTGCCTTTCCATTTGATTACTTAATTATTTATGTCATGTTTAATAGAAGCCAGATGAGCTGTCTCACATGGATGCTTAATTCAGCTGGCCTGCCCTTTGCTCATTAGGCTGATCACTTATTGATTAGTTTTCAGTGTGTTTAGTAGCCTCCATCTTTTCAAAAATGCAAAAAGGGAAATTAAAAGAGGATTAGTCCTTTTTAGAAGCACATTTGTTCATCTTATAGAGGGTTTGGATAAGAACACATTTTTCTGTTAGGCTCTTTATTATATTTAAAACTGATAAAGTGAAATTGACTTATTGGTTTGTATTTGGCTTCATAAATTTTAAGATACATAACAATCCATGCAACCATTGCCACAGACAGGATGCTAGAACTTACCTTTGATTTCTGTCTTTAATATAGTGTTTTTATTTTTTGAGGCTTATATATTCATATAATTAATTTCTCCCTAGCTTTCCTACATCCACCATCCCAATTCTCACCATCATCTCACTTTTGATTTCTTAGGAGAACAGAAAAATAACTTGAGCATAGGGTAAACACTTATGATAGCAGGTAAAAATAAGTGTGAGTGTGTGTGTCTTCAGCTATTAGCATTTTGAAATTATCATGGACATGTATATTTTTATCTTTGAAATGTAAAATGTGGTCTTGGCCCTAACACTGAGACACAGGAAGATGAAGGTATACTGAGGTCTTTAAGCATTTCTTTAGAAGCTAATTAAGACAAACATTTTTCCTCAACTTATTTTAGCTCAAATTCTGAAAATGTTAATTCTTTGTAGCTTAAAAGCTAAAATCATAAAAAAAAAGCTAAAATCATGTTACAGTGAAGCTATAGTTCGAATGTAAATTAGAACCCATTCACAATATCTAGTCCTTTCCATGTGGGACACCAGTACTGGGGATTTTTCCTGCTCAAGCTCTCCTTCCCTTTCTGGTGCTATTATGGTGATTGATTGCTCACTTGCTGAGAGGAAATGTGGGCGCTGCTGATTGACTCAATGCTGCTCTGATGGTATTAATGAAGCCATAGATGAAATATGTTCTTGCTTGTCTTTTAGAGGGGCATACATGACTTTGTCAGTGTTGAAGGTGACACCAGACTGGTATCGCCTAGCACTGGGACACTGCTCTTTTGAATATTCTCTTGCAATTGTTGCAATACTCACTGGAAATAATCATGTAGATGGGTTGCATTGCTCACTCATTTCTGTCATCAAATATATTGTAAGTGCAACATTTTGATACTTGATTGAGATATAATTTAGAGAGCAGTGAAACAGAGAAGTAAGATGGTATTTATATCCTTTGGGCAGGAAGACATGTAGTATAATTGCAGGACAGGAAAAAAATGTGCCTGCAATCTACATAATGTCCTCTGACTAAGGCAATAGAGCCACCAGCCGACTAAAGGGGAGAGAAAGCAAGGCTGTCAACCACTACATCACAAATGGACCTTGGAAGGTTCTGTTAAATAAAATATGTTAGAGATGAAAGAATCACAAACTGTATGATCCTAGACCCAAAGGAGAAAGGTGGTTCCCAGAGCCCAAGTGGTAAGGAATGTAGTGTTGATCTTGAATGTGTGCACTTTTGGGGACATAGATAGCATATGACAGTTGTATAACTTTGTGGCTCTACTTGATGACCTTAAATTTGTATACATAATAAAAATGGTCAGTATATGTATCATCACAGTATAACAACAGGTCCATTTCTACTTTGCTCACAATAGTAAGATCATGGAAACAGTCTAAAAGTCTATCAGCTGATGAATAGATAACAAAAACATGACATCTATACACAATGGAATTTTATTCAGTTATAAAGGAAAATGAAATTATTAGAATTGCAGGGTAATGGTAACTCATTGAGGTAATGCAGATCCAGAAAGATAAGCGTCACATTTTCTCTGACATATGTGACTTTTATAGTTTTTTTCTTTGGAGATTTATTTATTCAATCATTTGTTTACTTTGGGGAGAGTGTTTCCAGACAGGGTTTTTGTGTATGTGGGAGCGCTTTGGAGCCTGTCTTAAAACTTGGTCTATAGACCAAACTGGTCTCAAACTCACAGAGATTCACTGCCTAGCTAAGATTTATTTTATTTTAATGTTGTATCTGTGTGGGTTATGTGCACAGGAGTACAAGTGCTCATGGAGGTCAGAATAGGATGTTAGGTACTCTGAAACTGAAGTTACTCTACCTAGAAACTGAACTTAGATCCTATAGTAAAGAACTATGTACTCTTAACTGCTGAGCCCTCTCTCCTCACTCTTACATAGTGCTTTTGTGGAGTTGGTAGTATAGATATTCAAAACCAGGCAGACTCTGATGACTTCAGTGAAACAAAAATTACACATAATAGTTGATTTAGAATGTTTGTGCTTATCAGTTACCCTTTCAAATTGAGCCTTTTGCATTTAGTTTATTGCTTTTTTGATATTTTGAGTTCAGAAATAAATAATAAACACAAATGTAATTTCTATTTTCTAAGAAGGCAGCACCATATTACAGCAAAAGAGAAAAACCACTGCTTATTGATCTGGTTAGCCATTCTTCACTTTCTGCCTGTCAAATAGTTGCCATCTATATTGTGATTAGCCTTGGCATATCAACTCCTAAATTAAATGACCTTATGTTGAGATAGTATTGTTACACTGTTTTTCTACCTGAGCTCTTCAAGGCACAAAGACATTCGTGTGTGTGTGTGTGTGTGTAAATATTCCCCTCATGTACCTGCCACTATATGCAGACTAACTACACAAGAACAAAATTCTCTCTTTGTCTTTGGTAAATTTAAGACCTTCTTTGGTGAACCTAGGCCCTATATGTAAGCCACAAAGTACTCTGGTGAACCTTAGCATAATAGATGGGCTGCAGATTCCTCCAATTGGGATATATATTGTAACTAAGAGCTGAGCCTCTAGAGCCCTATAAAGACAGATTCCTCAATGGGACAACTTTCTCAGTCAGTCTTGAGTTTTAATTTTGTACATATTTACACATACTTTCTCTTCATTCAAAAAAATTAAAGATGGTGCCTATTGGCCTATTTTTGTCAAATTGTTTCAATATAAATCAAGTCTGTCTTCCTATCAAATGTAGATATATTCTGTTTTAATCTCATAATTATGTAAGCATACTTGGAAACATCACACTCTATCCCATTACTATATACTGTTAACTATGTGTCCATAAAAAACAGACATTTACAATGTATGTATACATACATGATTAAATATAACATATGTTATATCTCTTTGTGATGCTGTGGCTAATTTATGTGGGATTTTTACATTTATATTTGTGTGTCTATGTATGTGTGTGTAGGTAGGTAGGTAGATCAAAGGAGAACTTCTGGGATTCAGGTGTCTCCTTTCACAATGTGAGTCTTAAGGAATTAAACTCAGATCTGCGGTTGTCAGTCTGGCAGCATGCACCTTTACTGACTGAGCCATTTCACCAGCCCCTTGACTTTAAGTTTCAGTGCCTCTGAGAATGTTAGTGTAATAGGAACCCTTGTTGAGGTATATATAACATTCCAAATTTGCGAAGCATATAGTATCAATCAGAGGTTGTCTGCTGACAGCAGAACTTTTTTTGAGAACAAAAGAAAAGAGTTCCTATGTTCCTGCTGCTTTCTTCTGATAACCTTTTATATATGTCATCTAACTATATAACAAACTTGCATTATGTTCTGTCACCAAGTCATGTACTGAGCTGTGCCCTCTATAGTCAGTGTCCACCCCATGTGCTATCAGGAAGTGGCAGTTTCTTCTGCCTGGTCCTGGTGAATACCATTTAGAGCCCATTTGCACAGCTCAGGACAATGTATCTCCTCTTCACTGCTCATCTAGCAGCCAATTTATTGTAAAGCTCTCCCATTTATTGATGACTTTCCATTAATTTTATGCTATGTCCCCTTGAACTTGCAATATTTTCTTAGGAAGGAGACTGTAGGTAGTTCATGATCTATGTTTGTTGTGCTCACTGTTTAAGCATTTCTGGATTATTTTTTGTCTTTTAATAGTAGCTCTGTAGCTCTGTGAAGGGTGTATTCTCATCATCTCTGTTTTACAGATGAGGAACTCCAGCACAGAAACTGCAAAAGTGACTACATTTTGCTTCTGTCATGCATGTTCAGATACCAGTTCCCAGCACCACAGATGTGTTCAAGTGTATCTAATCCTGCTCATTGAGAAAACAGATCTTCTTATAGCTCTTTCTCTGAAGCCTCAGGCATGTTGATCTTCTGGTATGGACAACCAGAAAGGTAGTGTCATAGTTAGGATTTCTATTGCTGTGGAGAGAAACCATGACCATTGGGCTGGCTTACAGTTCAGAGGTTTAGTTCATTTTCCCTCATGGCAAGAAACATAGAAGTGTTCAGGCAGACATGATGGAGAAGGAGCTGGGAGTCCTACATCTTGATTTGAAGGTGGCAGGAAGTGAACTGATTTAGGTTCACTTGAGCATAGGAGACCTCAAAGCCCCACACCTCAATGACATACTTCCTCCAACAAGGCCACACCCCCAATAGTGCAACTCACTATGGGCCAAGTAACAAACATGTGAGTCTATGGGACCATTCCTGTTCAAGCCACCACAGGTGGGAATCGTAGCAGAGGGCCCACATTTTCTCTGCAGAGCAAGTAAGTTGTACTCCTGACCATGGATCTACATCTGGTTAATTTGCTACTTCAGTAGAAACTCAGCTTCAGCTCTTAGTAGGCTATCACAGCCGGGTGTGTATGCTCACTAGTTTCCTAGGAGAGGTCCCACAGATGAAGGGTAGTTTTGAGTAATTAATAACCTTCTACTAAGAAGTTGGCTCATGGAGTTGACTTCTGTAGTTTGGGAGAATGCTAATGTTCCAGCCAGGGGAAGGAAAACTAGCAACTCTGATCTTTGGGTTACAGAGCTGCACCTTTTAGAAACTTTTTTTTTCATGACTTAGACTTTTCATTCTTTCTGGCACTACTTTTTAGTCCCAGAAGAGGTTTAAAACAGGCTTGCTTAATTTGTTTCCTCCAGATTTTCTCTCTTTAATTTTGTAGCATATATGATTCCCTTCTTTGTCTCTTCCTCCTCGTTCTTCCTCTCCACTTCTTTTGAACGCCGCCTTTTACATTCCCATATCCAGCAGTAAGCTGGCTTTCTTTATTGTCTGGTCATGTGTCCTTCCCATTGTATGTATTTCCCGCTTAAAACATATTATCAGTAACTAAATTGAAATTTAAGAAAATAGTAATAGAAAAAGGAAGGAAAGAAAAGAACTTTGGATCCACTTGTCTTCACCATTGGGAAATACATTTGGAGCCTCTTTAAGTATGGAACTTTCTGTATTCAAGTCAACAACACTGAGTCTCAGCCTGTTAATTATTAAAGTTTCTTTGTCCAGCGTCACCAAGGAGAATAAAACTTTTGTGAGGAAGGAGGAATGAATGCAGGCTAATTTTGACATACTCAAAAATATCTTTTCTCTATCTTTAACTGATTTCACATTTTTTTTAATAATTGCAAAATACAGTGAACAGGTAAACAATTCTCCCATGGCACTTTCTAAAAGCTATTCCAGACACCCATGGACATAGACCAGTGCCCACTGATACTGTCTTAGAATCAGAGTGATGAGCCTATTTTGAGTATTTGTTTGCCAGCGCTCAGATGTGTAGATATGAAGGAAAGCTGTCTCAGATTTGTTAGAATGAATGTCTTTCTTCCTGTCTGTTTCAGGAAATGGCGAAAATCCTCAGCCACCCCAGAGTCTACGCTTTTCTCCACATCCCAGTGCAGTCCGCCTCTGACAGTGTGCTCATGGACATGAAGAGAGAGTACTGTGTGGCTGACTTCAAAAGAGTTGTGGATTTTCTCAAGGAGAAGTAAGTCTGTTAGCACTTTGGAAAATAGCCATTCTTTCTTTCTTCCTGAGGTATGTAGCAGCAGGGCACTTACTGCAGCCTTGCAGTTAAGGTACATGGCAAAGGGCGACATTCCGGAAGCTCTCCTTGGGGCCCTTGATGTGGTTTCTTCTCTCCTCTTCCGTGTGTGCACAAAGCATTGTTGATTGGTGTAAGCTTGCCCACTTTCCCAAGGCAGTTGGTATTGTGATTGTTTTCATACCTGAGCTGCTAGCTAAACACTGCCCTCCCTTCCCCAGCCTCTAACTCTCCTTTCATGTGGCCCTTTGAAGTTGTAAGCTGCTTTGACATGGAGGAAGGGACCAGGTCTGTCACTACTGAGTGAATTGTTTTGTCCTGACTACCATTTTCACAGCGTCTAGAATGTCCTTGCTCTTGCACAATGGTCCTTGTAGTTAACTTGACCACTTGCACTTTACTGGGAGGCTGAAGGATTCTATTTTCTTCAGTTCAAATTGCTGTTGACCAAAATTAAGGCATATTTACACAATCTCAGACATGAATGATAATTTTGTTTCCACAGAAAAACACTAGCAGCCCATAATTATGTTCTTCAAAATCTCCCTTCCAAACATGAAATGTATTCTATGATTAGACAAGGCAAGAAACCGAGGTGCTGGCCACGGTCACCCAGACCCTCCTCAAACCTAGGGTACCGCCATCACCTCTGAGATTGTGTCATTTATCTTGGCACATCTGTGGTGTGGTTTTCTCTGCTGTCCATGATTTATGTTCTACCCCTACTGCTGTTGTTTCCTTTGTGATATTCATAATTATGTGGTTTTACACTATGTTGATGTCCTACATGAGTATGATTGCTTTATACAAATTATAAGCAATTATTTTTTCCGCCTTTAATTGCTCACTAATTTTTATGGCACACATCGTTATAGATCTTCTCTTACTTCCTCTTCTCGTCTTTCTTTAACATGTCTTTTATTTTTTTCCCACCTCCAGGCACGTCCTGATTAGTCTAATCACCAAGAATAAAGACATTTAGGGTGCATTCAAACAAATAGAGATAATTGTTCAAATGAGAACTAGGAAGAAATAGGATTGTATAACTTTAGCTTTTAAAGTAACACAGAATCCCTTCCATCCTCCATACTCATGTATCTTGAGCACAAACTAAGTATGTGGATTTTTATGCCAAATATATACCATAGTCTTTTCTTGAATTTGTGGTTGCTTTTGTAGGCGTTTGCCTCATGTTATAAAGTTCTTTCAAGCACTATACCACTGAAGGTATTTTTCCAAATGATAAGTGAAATGTTATTCCTTTGAAATTTTTTACCTTTCATATATTAGAGTGGCAGCAAAGAGTGTGCACATTTTGAACATGTTACACAATATTTTCGCAGTGTAGATAAGCATCCCCTTGTGCAGAATAGAGGAGAATCCCTTTCAAGTACTTCGATGGATTGCTCTGATGAAATGAGACTGAGGACTCAACACCTCTGCTCTGCCTCACTTTGTGTAAGTGCTAATTCAGTCGTTAGGGAAATTACTGTGGTAACTAAACTGGCCAATAGTTTTACAGCACATCCCAGCCTTTCATGTTACTCTGAAGACTGGCTTGCTGAATGTGTTGCATCTTGAACATTTTCAGCAGTCTCCATGATAAAGGTCAAACATAAATCACATTAAGATTCATCCTATGCCATTTTTCATAGACTGAATTCTGAGTCTTTTCCTTGTAGTCTTGGTTATCTGTGGCATATTTATCTCCCGAGGTGTATTTGACTAGCTCAAGATCTTTTAACCATGCATTCTTACAGGATTTTTTTTGGTGTTTCCAGCATTACAGACCCCAGAGGTCCCTGAAGAATCTAAGTACTAAGGATGCCTAGAGAATATACTCCATCCCACACATGTGCATTTATAATTTCAGTTTTGATAGCTACAGCTTTGAAGTATATAGTATGATGATAGCCACTCTACATCTACAGGAGATTTTAAAATTGACCTGTTACAGCAAGGACAGAAGTAAACCTGATATAGTGAAGCTCACAGATAATAAGTAGAATACAGTGGAAAGCTTTGTGATAAAGCCACTAAGATAACTGAGAAAATATTAGATACCCTGTAAAGTAATTCTCACTGTGAATAAAGCAGTCCTTGCCTGGTTTAGAAAGTTTCAGAACCATAAAACTAGGGAGTATTTAAATAGCCCATCTCTACTCTTGAAGGCCCTGAAAAATGTTTGTGGTTTCTGACAGAGACTACTTGTCTAGTCCCTTGAGGAACCTCATTCACCCAGTGACTAATTCTCAGTTATTATGGGCAGTTGGAGATAGACTGAATATTTACACTGGTTGCTAGTACTTATTTTATAATTCCTTAACCCATTAAAACGAGGATGACTTTATGCAAGATCAATTTCTGCTTATTTAGAAATACAGAAGTCCAAGGATTGCTCTAAGTCCAATAATATTGTTTTCTCTGGCCTTTATTAATGTTCAGTATGACATTGTCATTCTTAGAGAGCAGCACACATCTTGATTTGTGTCCTGCAGTTGATCACTAAATGACCCTGATGTTAACTGGTGTATTTGATATTTCAACTTCTCTTTACTTTATTTCCCTTATTTTTATTGATTAGTTTTGTTATTTAACAATAACATATATATATAAGTATATATTATATATATATGTATGTATGTATATAATTTCCTCTAAAATTTTTGGAGGCTTTTGTAATTAATCTTTAACAAAATGGTGTCACTTATGTTCTCCTTTCAATATTGTGAGGCTCACAGATCTCTATACTGTGAATGAGGGACGAAGCATTTCCCAGTCTGTCTCCTCAAAAAGTTAACCTTTACCATAACCTACAGAATTAAGTCTAGAATCCACAGGTTTAGGGAGTTTACCTTAAGCTATAGGCTTTTAAGCTTCAAATTCAAAGGTCTTTATTGCCCTCTTTCTCGCACAGTGGAGTAGAGGTGAATTCTTTTTAATTAATTTTCTTTTACAGTTGAAAGTGGTCCATGTTTTAGCTGGGAGCAATCTAAGTTTACCTGTGAGCCAGTTTGTAGCTGATTCATTATTCTCTTCAGTTGTTTGAAAGCTGGCAGTTATTATCATAACAGCAGCTGGATTGAAGATAACCTGGTAGGGTTGGCACATGTTGAGGCATATGGGAATTTATTAAATCATGCAGCCTTTGCAAAAAAAAAAAAATGTCTAAATGACTTGATATGCTCATTTAAAACAGCTGGCCACAAGCAGAGAGTCATATGACTTGAAATCTACTCCGATTTATTAGCCCAGCAGATGCTTTTATTAAATGAATTGATGGTTTCTTGAAATGCATGGTGGGCTTTGTAGGCACATGAAGAGAACTGTTGAACAAAGCAATGCATGCAATTCTGTTTTTTAAATTCTGCTTTTATATTTTTAATAGGTATATCGTACATTTTCCTTCTTAATACGTTCTTCAGATTTTAAAATAAATTTTAATTATTTTGTCTTTTTCTTGCGCAATTTTGGAGCATTTACCCCAAAATGGTTTTTTTTGTTGTTGTTTTTGTTTTTGTTTTTTTTAATTTTCATGTTCTTAGGATTCCCTGACTTTGAGATCTACTATAAAAGGTACTAGTTGGATTTTTTCTCATTCCCAAACTCTCTGGGAAAGCATCATACTAATCTTTCCACATGCTGAATTATCTTTCTTTCCTATCATTAGTCCCAGTTACTCTGGCCCATTTACCCAAAACACACCAGAGAAAGAACCTTCTTCCACCTTCTCCATCTAGTTTTATTCCTAGCAGCATGGAAATGTAAGTGAGATTAGATATGCTAACTCATTCCTGTAATCCCAGTCTTGGATGGGTGAGGTAGGAGGATCTTCACAATTTGAAGGCCAGCCTGTTATACAGAATGAGATCCTATCTCAGAAGCAGGAGGAAAAAAGTAAACAGAAAGAGAAAAAGATATGAGTAGCATTATGTATCAGAATAAAATTATATAAATAATTTTTTTAAGGTTCCATTTAGCAAAGACTAGATAGTTAATTTTTTTCCTCCAGCTGCATTTCCAGATGTGTTGGTGTTTACTAAATAAGATCCTCTGAAACAATGTCCTCAGAAGTGTTCTCTGGCTCTCCTGGATTATGTCATTTCTGATGTCACTGACTAGGCTACTGTTGGGGTGTTCCTGTCTCGTCCACTAGTTTATCTTTGTCATTTTACATTCCCCTTCCGTCTTTCTGTTGCTATGTTCAGAATTTTTAACAGGATAAATATATTTCCTTTGAACAAGTGTCAGGTAGAAAAACACATTGACTTTCTTTACAGTGTATTCTCCATTCACAGTTGGAGAACTACATGCTGAGTAAATTTTTATCATGCCTTTTAGTATTATACAATGTTGTGAGTACCACAAGTTCAGATCATTTATTTGAAAATAAATATATTGTCTATTGATTTGGCTTCTAGGTTTCTTCTACTTGATTAAGAGAAATTGTCTTCACTACTGCTGCCACTTTACATCTCTTATGATTACATTGTCCTCTCAGAAAACAAAAGGCTATCGTTTTCTGAGCCTTGATACATTTTTTTTCCCTTAGCTCAGTGTTTTTTCCTCAAACACAGGTCTAAGTTAAGGACTGTGAAGTAGAACATTTGTGTTAAGCATCTTTTCTTTGGGAATACTTTCCTAGTCCAGTTGCATATTGGCTCATGATTATACCAAAGCTTAGGCACTTGGATAGTTTGAAATTGTTTCACTCTACATTATTTCAAGAGAGTGTTAGGGAGTGGGAATGATTAAAAAGTTCTCCTGAAATCTGTAATAATAAACTAATGTGTAATAGGGTGAGTCTGTCATTTTCAACGTGTTATTGTTATTCTGGTTCTAACATTAGTTAAATGAAATAAATGCAACAACAACACCAGTGATAACGTATTAATCTTAATGTTTTTGAGCATTTCCTTCTAAGCCAGGAACCTTACATTTATTAATGGTTTACTCCTCAAGGACGAAGCTAGTGAGTACTTTGTCCAAGGTCATGCAATTACATCAGAACCTTCTTGCAAACCCAGGCTATGTGGTTGTTCAGCCAGTGTTCTGACTCATGTGGTTTGCTGTCTGACAATGGAAACTACAATGTGGGCTCAGCAGATAGTGAAGAGACAAACTGTACAGTGTTCATTTAGACTGGAGGTGGTAAAGACATGTATGAATGTGAAAGACAGCTCTTTGGTATCTGATTTCAAGACATGGTCACGCCAGCAAGTGGGTGAAAATGTGAAAATGCCTGCCCTCTCAAGCCAGACAACTCCAGAACCAATTTGAAGCAGAGGACTAACTAAATGTGAACCTACATACGTGTGTGTGTGTGTGTGTGTGTGTGTGTGTGTGCGCGCGCGCGTGTGTGGATGTGAATATGGATGAGGTGAGGATGACTGTATCCACACCAAGAATGTAAGCCAAGAGAACACGGGTATTTAAATGACAGAAGGATGAAGGCACTGTGGTACACTGAAGTGAGCAGAATGGAGGCACAGACCCTGGGAGTCAGCTTTCTCTAGAGGAGTGGATCTTATGGTATGTGTACATATGGGTTTTATTAGGGTTGCTAACAGGCTGCCTTCTGGCTGTCTCCTGATTGAAAGGCCAGGAATTTGATGGTTGTTCAGTCTATGAGTTTGGATGTTTCATCTGGTCTTCAATGTATGTTGAAATCCCACAGAAGCAGGCTCTAATGCCAGAGAAGGAGCGCCTTAGCAGCAGAATAGGTGAACTTGCCAGGGAAAGTGAGGTTGAAGAGGCAAAAAGCAAAATCTTCTGTGGTGCTGCATTGTATATTTACTAAAATTAGTCTGGAATATTAGAGGACAGAACCACCCACAGCGAAACCCTGAAGAACAGGGAGTGGTGGCCCAAACCTTTAATCCCATTACTGGGGAGACAGATTCCTCTAGATCAAGTCTTAACAGTCAGGCAGTGGTGGTACAAGCTGCCTCCCAGCACTCAGGAGACCAAGGCAGGAGGATCTCTGTGAGTTCAAGACCAGCCTGTTCTACAAAGCAAGTTCCAGGACTCTTACACAGAAAACCCTTTCAGAGAGAGAGGGGGTGGGGGGGTGGGGGGAGCACTAGCTTTGATCCCTAATATTTCAGACTATTTTATTAAACATACAATATGTCACCATATTCTTTCTTTCATGTTCTTTTATGGGGACTACCACCAGAAGGTGTGGCCCAGAATCAGGACATGTCTTCCCAACTCAAATGATCCAATCAAGAATAACTCCTTGGAGACTTGGCCTGTTGCCTGGGTTTTAGTTGATTCCAGATGTGGTTGAATTAAAGAACCAAGATTAGTTATCACAGAGACCCTGGAAGAACTAACCCCAGAGAAGCCAAGGGACATTGAAGTTTATAGAAAGACAGGAGGTAAGGGCTAAATGTTAGCCAGAAGGCTACCTGCAAACAAGCTACTTGCTATAGGTATTTACAAAGCTAGAAAAAAAAATGGTATTGCTGCATTCCTTTTAAAAAAGAAATAGGGTATTTGTTAAAGCTGTTGCCTCATGCAAGTATCTGAAAAGATAAGTCTTCATGTTCATATATTAATAGCTGTGTCAAAGATCATAGCAGTGTAGTCTGTATATGTTTAGAGAGACCAATGCACGGACTTCTGTGCATACATCTGCTGTGTACAGCAATAAGGGCTGTAAAATCAGGAGGTGGGAATGACAGTTGTTAGTGAATGAGTACCAGTCCCTTAAGAAGGAGGCTTAGGGTAGGATCATCAGTCTGCTGTGCTTAAAGCTATCTTTAAGTAAACTTGCAGATTCCTTTTCATATAATGTAATAGTCAGCATTCTTTGAGATTCTGTGTTCTGGGAGTGCCTGTTAGCTAATGCTGATGGTGATGGCCAGGTAGCATTTGAATATCTATGCATTTTCTTCCCACAGTGGCACCTTCTTAGAAGAAATTACTGTCCCCATTTTACAGGCTTGTACATGGAGGCACAGTCACAGGGCTAGTAGTAACTGAGCACAGCTTAGAAGAAAGTAGAAAGTAAGTTTAGCAATCAAAAATAGTGTGTAATTAAACAGAATGTTTAAAATGACGCAAGCCTTTTTCTGCACATACACAACCTCTTCTTGTAGTGAACATCTCCTCCTTTATATTGCCACCAGTAGTACAGGCTGAGGGACATTGGATTAGAAGATTTGACATGTGTAAGGATACAACAACAAGGAAAAGCTAGGAGATCTTTGTCAGCACCCATGTGTTCAATGAATGAAACTACAGATTTTTCTAATAAAGTATGCATGTGAACATCTGCAAATAAGACTCAGTGCCAATCATTACATCTTTTTATTTTTTTAATCATACATATGTACATGTATCATAGTATGGGTATATATATGCACATGACTTTGAAAGACAGAGGTGCTGGATCCCCTGGAGCTAGAGTTACAGGCCACTTGATATAGGTGCTTAGAACTATACTCTGATCTTCTGGAAGAGTGGTATGTGATCTTAACCACTGAGCTATCTATCTCTCCAGTCCAAGTTGTCATATCTTGGAGCAATGTTTTCTTTCATAACCTATGTGGTGATGATTTTAAATTAGGTCAATTTCTCCTCCAGTGTACTTCTTGTTCCTGGAGCACAGTACATAGAACATGAGACACAATACATAGAACATGAGACACAAATTCTTGCTGGTCCCAGCCTGAATTCCTAACTCTAGCTTCCTGTGCAAATCTAGTTCAGGGGGCTGCAAGTTACTGTTCTCTGTCTTTGTGCTTAGCATCATTCTCTATGTACATCCTTAGTTTTAGTTTTATCTTCTAAATAATGTACTATTACTATTATCCAGAAGCTAGGTAACAATGAAGGGGATGTGCACAGGGCAGGTAATCCCTATGCATGTGTATATGTGTATATGGTATGTATACGGGGCTCGGAACTCAGTGTGCTACCCATTCAGAACAAGCAAGAGGAAAATCAGTAGCCAATGTGTTTACATTTGGGAAGCAAGAATCATGGAGAATTAGCAATCATTTTCAAAAAGCCAAACAGGATGTGGTAGCACATTTGTTATCCCAGGACTATGGATGTTGGGTCAAGAGGTTTACCAGTTTGAGGCCAGATCTTGACTCAAAAAAGAAAAGGCTTATGTTTCTCGTGAGTCTTATGTCAGATGCATGTTAGGAGTGAAATATTAAAATAGGAGTAAACTGTGTTCCAAGACCTGATTTTGTTTATCATAGTTAATATACACACACTTGTAGACACAACATTAGGTTCACTATACTGAAAGTTGTCAATTCCATAAAGGAGAAGTACACAAATGGTTGGAGTTTGTTGTTGTTTCTGTTTTGCTTTGTTTTCTGCCTATAGGAAAATACTAAGTCACAGATCTATATTAAAAATTTTCTTTAGATAAAAGTATAATTTGTTTGATCTTGTCTGTGATGTACCAAATCCTGCCAGTATAGGGAGAGGCTTTATCTAGATCACACTGGCGTGTATGTCCATTTTTATGCATGTTAAAGTTATAGTCGGACTTGTTTTCAAATGAGAGAAATACAAGCAGTAGAATAAAGAAAGTACAGGCTGATCATTGAGTGTCAATGAAGATCAGAGTTCGGCAGAGTGAACGTGTGGAGCCCCAGGGTTACAGGATAGACCTTAAGTCTCAAGGCCCAGATAGCTTTGATGTTCAGCTCCCATTAGCAAGACTTTCTATCTCAGGGCTCACAGTAACTAATTCAAAGCTAACCCTCAAGTCTGTATTCCAAACACCAAGAAAGAAAAGGCATGCAAAAGACACTGAATAGGAAGTTGTATTAATATGTTGAGTCTTTGGATATCTTACTTGAATAGAGTATGATCATGCCTAAGCACAAAGGAAGTTAGGAAAGACATTTTGAGATGAAATGAATCAATTATGAAGGAGCCACCAAGAATCTGTCAAGTTATACAGTTTTTTATCATTCTCACTCTGTAGTTTTAATAGCTGCACCTAAAAAGAATTGAATTTGTAGTTATTATTTGATATCATGCCTGGTTTTAAACATGATATCAATAACATTTATATTGTTGCTGATAGTTATTGTTTCCCTCCAAAACCAGGTGTAATGGCACAGGCTTGTAATTCTTGCAGTCAGTGGACTAGGAAAACACACACACAAACACAAACACACATACACACACACACACACACACACACACACACACACACACACACACACGGATTCCTTCATGAAACCCTAGAGAACCTTCTGTCTGAATGGCCGAAGCCATGTTTGGGTATGAAATAGCAGGATGGCTTCCTCCCTTGTGAGCATCTGCAGTAATGTTAGATACTTTTGGTTTTATTAACTCTTTTAGAGCTGACTTGAAATCAAACAGTTGTGTTTCTACTGGTTACATTTTATTTATTGTTATCCTGTTTCTGTGAAGGTAGGAAGTGACTTTGATCCTCCTTTTACAGTCATTTCAAGGCATTGATAGGTTTCCATGGAGTAAGTTTATCGACTTTATGGACAAGGCTGTGCCTGGTCTCCCTTCTGTGGTGTTTGCAGCATCTTCTATCATATTCATTTGTTACATAGTCTTTCTTTCCTTTCTTGTTTTTAATTAATTGGTTTCTGTTGTCCTAGCTCCTAAATTATTGCTTTTCTTCAAGGGCCTCTCTGTCTTAGTTTTATGACAATTTATTTCTACAGGAGCCCATTTGTTATAGTACTGCAAGTGTTCTGTATGTATTTTGTAATTTAGATTTGTGTCATAATCTTCTTACTGTTCTGTCAGGTGTTGGGTGTAGAATTAGAGTTCCTACAGGACTTTTGTTTCACATTAAAAAATAAGCTGGAGGCCATCTAGCATAAATACTAGGGGTTTAGGCCCATGAAATGCAAATCATATTTTTGCCAAAAGCTGTAGGTAGCCCCTCAGTGTCATAGAGGCCCACAGACTATGCTAGTGTGGGCGATTAAATACACTGGCTTGCCTGTGGGGCAGTATAGTGATGGAAATATTTCCTGTTAATTGGATATGTATAGGAAGCATCATCTCTTCAGTGGCAGACAGCATGTAACCTCCTGATTCAGGTTTCTTCCTCTGAATGTATGCCAACAGGCTATTGGAAGCTGCTAAATCATCAGTAGGAATAGTTAATTTACTAATTTTGTCTGACTGTATGAAGAGAATTCTAAAAGTTGGTCCCAATTTAATTTTATGCTGGTTTTATTTTTAGAATGTTATATTGGTATAGTCAACACTGTTTTTTTCCTCATACTACATTATTTACCAGTTAGCACTTCATGTCCAAAGGGAGATACTTAACATCAGTTTCCTAAATATTTATTGGTTTGTTGGTGGTTTTATGAGACTAGTTATAATGTAGCCTAGGATGCCCTTGAACTCCTGAACCTCCTACTTTCATCTCAAAACCTTTGAGATTTATTAGACTAAAAAGATGTGGCACTAGAAGCATTCTTTCCTCTTAATCTTTCTCACCTTGCTCTAGAACAGTGGTTCTCAGCCTGTGGGTCTTGACCCCCAGGAAACCAGATATATATGATTATGGTAGGAACACTACTTAGTAACAAAATTACAGTTACAAAGTTGCAGCAAAAATAATTTTGTGGTTGAAGGTCACCATGATATGAGAGATGGAGCATTAGGAAGGCTGAGAACCACTGTTCTAAAAAAGAAAAGTAAAGGAAAAAAATACCAAAGAATGCATGGTTTTGACAGCATAATTAATATGAGCATGTAAAATTAGAAGGTGTCCCCATTCATGTTCAGCTGAAGGCCAGACAAATGAATTCATATATTCACTCATGTATTCTCATATTCTCTCATGCTCTTCCTAACTCTTTGCATCCTGTTTTCTCCTTTTTTCCCCTTTCTCTTTCCCTTTGACTTGGTTTTCTTGTTAATTTTTTGCATGTATGTATCAGATGCATGTGATGGCAAGTATTCATGAACGCATATAACTATGGAAAGCTGGAAGCAACCTCTGGTGTCCTTCCTTAGGTGACATCCACTTTGTTTTTTTGAAACTTGCTGTGGGATCGTGCTCTTGTACACTGTAAATATTTGTCACTCCTATTGGTTTAATAAAATGCTGATTGGTCAGGTAGCTAGACAGGAAGTAGAGGGAGGGCACACAGACTAGAATTCTCGGATGTGAGAGAGCAGAGAAGAGACAACAGCGAGCACCAGAGGTTCGGGATGAGAATGCTGCACCGAATGATAAGGTATCAAACCACATGGCTAACCATAAATAGAAATATGGGATGACTTAAACTATAAGAGTTAGCAAGTAATATTCCTGAGCCATAGACCAAACAGCTTGTTTGGTCTTAATATAAGCCCTTGTATGATTATTTGGGACTGTGGGTCCAGACCTCTGGGGTAAGCAGGACCAGAAACGTTTTATTACAGAGACTTTTGATTTTCCTTGGCACCTCCTGATGAAAAGTTAGTTGGCTATTTTAAAGATAGTTGTTTTGGACACAAAGAAACTTTAGCAGATTTGTTACTAATATTACATAAATTTAAAAAATGAGCAACTAAAGGAACAATACTAAAGCAGGTAAATGTTGTCTGGACTCACTTATTAGGGAGAGTGTTGCTGAGGTCCTGGAGTGTCAAGATTTGTCTCCAAACAACTTCTATGTAGGAATAATCGAAATTAATGGGAGAGGGAGATGGTTCAGTGGCTAAAGGCAGCTGCTTCCAAGAATGACAACCTGAGGTCTGGCCCTGGGATCTACCTGGTGGAAAGAGAGAACCAGCACTGCAAGTTAGATAACTTTGACCTCCACACATAAGCCTATGTTTTCTTCTTCCCCCACTACTACATAAATAAATGTTATGAAAAGAATTCAAAAACTAAATTAGGTAACTGTATATCTACAAATCTATGTATGTATAAATGAATATGTATATATGTATATGTAATGTACATAGGTAGATTCATTGATAATGAATTCATTGATACGTGATAAATACACATATGCATACACACATAGACATATACATACATACACACATAGATTTGGAAAAACATATTGAGTGTATCTCCCTTGTTCATTTTCTTTTACAAGTTTTTATAAATGTTTCCTTTGGTTGAAAGCATCATTTATTGGATATAGCTCACCCAAAATAAAGTGTAACAGTTACTACATATTAATGCATGCTGCCATCTGTAAGAGTGCTGCTATCGGTTGGAGTTTTCAGGAGTAAAGTCAGATTACTTGTTCAAGATCAGGAATTTCATCACCGTTTCTAAACCCATGCCCTTCATGCTCAGCCAAAGCCCTGGTAGACAATGTTAATTCCTATATCTCACATTCTTTGGTTTTTGCTTCCCTCTCTACTCCGTTGTCACTTCTTTTCTCTCCTCCCCTAGGATTACACCCGGCATTCTGAGTCACCCCAGTGGTGCCTGCTTTCACATATTTTAGTTTCTTTCCTCTTGCACACCTTGGCTTCCTGCGGCTCCCCTCCATTGTGGGTGTTGGTGGTAATTTTTTGAATGAAGTCATTTCTTTTGAAATCTTGGTAAAAAAATTCTATTAACCCATTGTTCTTAATTATAATAGGTATTGGGGTATGGTCTTAAAAAAAGGCCAGTGTGCAAGTAACATGGATATGGTTGGGAACATCTTCCAGAAGTTTCTGTGTGGAAACCTGGTTCTTTTGTGATTGTGGCAAGGTGGTTGAACCCTTAGAGGTGGTGCTTTCCTGGAAGCAGTAAAATCATCACCTTCAGAGGAGATTGGGTGTTCTTCCAGGGCCAGGCTAGTCCCCAAGAGTGACTGCTGCAAAAAGAGAGCCTATCTTTGAGTGTCACCCGCTTCCAAATGCACAATGTCATCTGTCTCCTGAGTGTGACCACTAGCCTTCTCCCCCTTCATCATGCTGTGTTGTAGCCAGAGGTCCTTTGCTGAGATGCCAGTGTCTGTTGTTTGTACTTTCCAGCCACCAAAACCATGAGCCAAATGATCTTCAACTTAATATGTCAATTTCTAGTCTTTTGTTGTGGCAATAGAAAAAGGACTCATATAACAAGACATGCTTGTTCAGAAATTTCTACACCTGTGGTCCCTGAGCAGACATGTGTTTTTGTAATAGACCCCATAAGTTGTAAAAACGTCTAAGCTATAGAATGGTGGTGACATAGGAAACATTGTTTTTTTTCCTGGCAGCACTCCAGGATTTTGAATCTTCAAATTGTGTCTGCCATTATCTGGCCCTCCTGTTACTATAGAATTAAAAATAAAAGAATTTTCTAGAGGGTTATACCAAGTTCCAGAGTAAATTTTGAGCATAATTTGCTGTGGGTGAATTTTTTTCAGGACACTCATGGTTTGGCTATTTTCCAGGGTCCTGAGAAATGTAATCAGTTTCTGTTAGTTCCAAACAATGGATGTGTCAGGGATCTGGCTAAGCTGTGGGTGACTGTTCCCACACTGTTGATTAAAGTTGTCAAAAGGGTTTGATGCATACTCAGACCTGATGCCAGTTCAGATCAGCTGGTTTAGCTGTAACTTTTTACCAATAAACCCTTCCACTTTGTGTGAGAGAGAGAGCATGGCCCTATCCAGCTCAACCCTCTGTCTCACTGTACACATTGCTTCTCCTACCTGTGGGCCCTTTGTGGCTTACTGGGGCAGAGTTCAGCTCCTGCACAGACCTTAGGCTCATGCCGGTCATCTGGCCTCATCCCTGCAGGGCTGCTGATGGACTGTGGCTTGGTGTAACTTCTGTTCATTTCTAGCTTGAATTGGTGATGTTTAGTAAGAAATAAATGCTTCATTGGTTGTGTGGCCCATGTCTATATGTATAGCACTTGATGATTTTCTTGAGAAACTCTTTGTCCAGTATAGTTTAGGCTAAAGCAGGGCAGGAATTACACTACATCAGCATTAATCATCTTGTGTTATCATCTGATTAGGTCATTCAGGTTAAATGCTGACTGGAAGAATGATCTAAGGTTGAAAGCATGAGGGTAAATACAAGGAAAACAGCAGTCTGTTTCAAGAGAGTTTTCTTTGTAAAGCCTGAAGTTAAGTTATGGTTTAATTTTTCTGCCATTGAACATTAGTAATAGCACATTTTTAAACAATTTGTACATATGCACACTAATGGAAAATTCCTGGGCTTCAGGAACTGATTTACATGCTTTGTTTGCTCTCAGGCGATATGAATCCCTTGTAAAGTGCTTTTGCTCAGTTTATCAAAACAAGAATGTCCTTCTTCTGAAGGACCAAGTCATACAGGAAAGAAAATACAGGGTGATTGTTACCCTCTTCTCTCCAATGAGTCTCAGGAGACCTTAAAGACAATTTTTTTTTTTCTTTCTGTAAATTAATTTACAGTAGAGAGCCAGAATGCCCGGTCTTGAAGCACTAAGTCAAATGATTATTTTTTTCTACATATTTCTCTCAAATTTTATCTCCTTACTTCTTAAACTTTATTGGCTAAATAATTTGGCTAATCGGTTTCTTATTAGTACATGTACACATTCTTATTTGTATTTTCTAGTGATTTAAATTTTGTTCCCCAAACAGTATCTGCCCAAGATTTTCCTGATTTGTGTTATTTTGCAGTTAGGTTTTCATTTATGCTATAGCAGTGTGTAGGTTTTCAGACGAAAGCAACAGTGAGAACAGGGTAACTCTGTGTGTTTATATACCAGTGGGTGCATCCACTTAGCTTCTGTTTGGCATATATGGGAACACTGTTGTGAAAGGTTCTGGCTCGGACTTTCTGGGCCTGAACCAAAGGTTTAGTCTCACTCTCAGCCCCGCTTTGCCTCAAATAATCACACACAGGCTTATATTAATTTTATGCTGATTGACCTAGGGCCCAGGCATATAACTTGCTAGCTCCTTCATCTGACCTCAACCCATCTTGTTCAGCCACACAGCTCGGTACCTTTTCTCACAGCAGCATTTCAGCTTCTTTCCTCTGTGTCTGCTGCGTCTCCTCGTGTCTGTGGCGGCTCTCTCTGGCGGGTCTCTGGCATCTGGGTCTGGTGTTTGTGTCTGCTCTGAGATGTTCCTGAATTTTCTTAGCCTTGTAGTCCCACCCATACTTCCTATTTGTCTTTGGCCAGTCAGCTTTTTATTAAACCCATAAGCAGGAAAGTTATTTACATTACCAGCATAATTCCACTACAGAACACATCCATCCTGATCTCATCATTTTTCACAGTGCCCTCAAGTGTGGTGTGTGAATTTTGCACATGAGGAAATGTGGAAAAATAGCATCACAGCTGGTTTGCTTTGGTTTGGGTAGTGCCTCCACATGAGGGGCCACCAGTAATTGAAGAGGGTTTATGAATTTTAACAAGTGGCATTCCCTTTTTTATTAATGTCTACATGAAGCTGAGAAAGGTAGTAAAATAACAACAGGTCTGGCAGCTATATTTTAACCATGGAAATAAACACAGTTTTCCTGTTTGCTAGTTTATAGTTCACAGTGATGCAATGTAGAATAACTTTGGAGACAAGTCAATAAAATGTCTAAACATTCTAAGTAATTTTTTTTTTGTCTGGGACATACTCTAAAACAACTTGATAAGTGGCATGAGGCTGTGTTGTTCTGACAGACTCATTCAGTAATTGAAGCAGTTTTCAGAAAATTGTGAAATATAGGATTATATTCTTTAATATTTATTTATTTACGTCAGACAGTGAATGTTAAAAGTACATGGACGACTCAAAGACATCTCTCTCACCAAGTTTCTCCAGATTTGGTTGTACCTTTTAAAGGTACAACCCAGTATTCTCTGTACTAGCTATAGACAGCTTGGCAGATTGCTGTTTCTTCTTTTCAGCAGTCCTCTCTGTTTATATAACCTTTTGAGGCAGGATCCTTTTGGACTTGCTAAGATTCAGGGACTTCCTGAAAGTTAAGGGTTATTTACTTCTTAAGGTGTCTCTCCAGGATAGACTGTTTCAACTTGGGAGAGAAATTTCTTATTTGGCATTACATTTCTTTCTTCTTTTGTCATACTTTTTAAATGTATTTAGTTGAAGAAAAGGGGGACAAAGTCAATGTCAAGATCCCTGCTTAAAAACCTGTTTAGCCTGGGGAGGTGGGTCCTCAGTTAAAGCATTTGCTGCAGAAGTAGGAGCAGCAGAGATGGAGTTGTAGCCCTGTAAGTGCTGGTGGCTTTGATGACCTCAGAAAGCTGAGACAGGAGCCACAGAGCAAGCTGGTTAGCAAGACTAGCCATGTGGGCAAGCCCAAGTAGATACAGAGTCCTGCTTCAATGAATAATGCAGAGGAACCATGGATAAGTATTCTTGATACCAAATTTTGGTCTCCACAGGCATGTACATATACCATGAGAATGTGTACAAATGCAGAGAGAGAGAGAAAAAGAGACATAAAAAGGAGACTGAGAGAAGGGAAATCTGCCCTTTACTCCTGTGCACATATTAGACCAGAGCAGTGTATCTGATCATAGGCATTTTAGAAGCCAGTGCGGAGAAGGGAGATGTTACATGATTTAGACTGTGAAGTTCAAAATGTGTGAGCCCTGGGATGCAGGAAGCTGAGCCCACTCTAAGACTGTAAACGTTTGTGTGACACCATGCATTCATGCCCCAACCTTGTGGGAACTGTTGTCCTTTCCTAGAGAGGGTGTATCATTGCAGTTCAGAGAACATCTGCTAACAAAGCCTTTTGCAGCATAGCTTAATTAAAGACTAAAATTAGATTCCTCAGATTTCTCAGCTATGTACCTGCTATTTGTCATAACTTTTTTTTTAAAAAAATAAAATGTCCAATAGCAGAAAAACTAATACTAGATTTCCTAAACAATATGTGGGATAACAATTTTGTTCCTAGATAAAACACATCCAAATATTTTATTAAAAATTCATTTATTCAAGGTAACTTCAGTGAATTCTGACTATTCCCACATGAAAAGAAACCATGGTGTGAAAGCTCTGTTAGGAAAAAAAAAAGTGGGAAGGGAAGATATTCATCCATGTTCACATCAATGATATATGATATAGATATTATATATCTTGCTTAGATATATAATAAAGGGCAATGAACAAAAGTGAACTCAAGTAAAAGAACCAGACCATACATGAACCTTAAGAAAACAGAAGTATGTCATTAGTGATCTTATATTTATCTTTTATTATATTGACAGAAAATAGTATCTTAGCCCATTTTTTCCCTTGCCCAAGGAAGGAAAGAGAATTTTGGGAGGATGTGGTGAGTAATATCAGTCATTGTAGATGAAGGTCTCTCTGTCTTGCCTGTCCCTTCCCCAGCCTGAGGTCCCATAGTCATTTATAAAATAATCACTCAGAGGCTTAATATTAATTACAGACTGTTTGCTCTATGGCTCAGGCTTCTTGCTAGCTAGTTCTTTCATCCTAAATTAACCTATTCTATTAATCTATGTATCATCAAGTGTTTCATGGCTTTACCTGTATTCCATTACATCTTGCTCCTCAGTGGCTCACAGCTAGCGTATGCCCTGACTCCATCTTTCTTCTCTCTGTATCTCTTTTGAATTTGCTGCTTGGTTGTATCCTGTCTTGCTATAATGCCAGAACAGCTTTTTTATTAACCAGTGATAGCATCACATATTCACAGAGTACAGAAAGACATCCCTCAGCAAATCATGAACTTGAAGGATCTAGAGTCACGTAGGATGCAAACGTCCAGTTTGTCTGCAGGCGTGTCTCCAGACAGGTTTTACTGAGGAGTGAAGACCCCACATGTGGTCAGCAGCATCCCATGGGGCTGTAGTCCCAGACTAGATAGAGAGGGTTAGGGTTAGGTTTAGGGTTAGGGTTAGGGTTAGGGTTAGGGTGAGCACTGTTTGTCTGTCTGCTCCCTGAGTGATGGAATATGATGGGCTGTCTCATGCTCTTGCTGCCATGCCTTCTCCACCATGAAAGACTCTTTTTTCTTAAACTATAAACCAAAATCAACCCTTCCTGCCTTACACCAGTTTTTGTTGGGTATTTCTCACATCAGAGAAAAGTAACACAGATGAGGTAGTGATGGCTTACCGATGTACCCACAACTAAGTGGAATCTCAAAGGGATTTCTTTCATGTCCACAGAATTAAATAAAGATGATATTATTGTATAACTTTTAGACTTTCTCCTTTTATTTCTCTTTCCATTGGGAAGCATCTAGAATCCTCCCAAAGTTGCATGGATGACTCTTTATTGTTTTTGTAGTGAGTTTTTCCATCCAGAAATGTAGATATCAGATACTTTGTGAGTGGGGGCTGGGAAGCCATTCCATACAAACAGTGGAATGAAATTGAGCTGAAACAGGGTCCACGGCATCACTTTTTCTGTACCATAAGTTTTTAAGGCATTTTGTTAGTAATTTTATTTGCTTTCTAATAAAGAGGCAGTAGCATGTTACAAATTCCTGATTACATTTTTAGAGAAATTCATCAAGAGAATGAACTTCATTCAGGCATCCCCTAATTTGTATGTTTGCTTTTGAAAGGTGGCTTATATTGTGGACATCAGCAGCTTTTTAGAAAAATAGAACATAGGGAATATCTAGCTTCAACTATTGATATTGTTCTGGGTTTTAATTTGCATTTGTTAAATTTAAGGATAACTTTAGGGCATCTATATCACCAAAAAGTGCACCTCTCCTCTTTAGAATTCAATTTTATGGTGCAGTCATTCTTTTTCATACGTGATCATTGTATAGAAATTATATAACATTATATTGGGTTCACTTCCTTTCTTTGCTTAGTCATTCCTTATGGCAAAACACTTGGATTCTTTTCAGTTTGCTAGCAGTGTGTAAAGAAGGGTTCTGCCTGAGTACTTTTTGCTTTTGAGGTGGAGGCCATAGCCAGAGGTTACAATTAAATAGAAGTGCATGTATGCTATTGTTACAACAAATATATAAATGTTGAATGGTATAAACAGTGTCTGGATACGTTTGTTTTTTTCTGTTTTGTATGTTAACTATAGGACACCATATATCTCTAATGGTTAAAATTCAGTCATTTTGCCCACTGAAGTAGGCTGTGGCAGCTTTCTAATTGAAAGCAAGGAATAAGTTTTATTGTAGATGTGATCGTAGGTAAACTATTTGCTGTGCTTCATTGTGAGCCCCCCCACCTTTGAGTGAGAGAACAA
The DNA here is from genome assembly GCA_004025045.1 of Sigmodon hispidus. Lineage (NCBI taxonomy): Eukaryota > Metazoa > Chordata > Mammalia > Rodentia > Cricetidae > Sigmodon > Sigmodon hispidus. The sequence continues at coordinate 71,914 of PVIH01006327.1, read as the reverse complement.
ACTCTGAGCTTCCTTTCATTCTCAAATGCTACTGTAAGGACTTGGAGTCTTGGATCCTGCTGATTCTGTTTCCCAGGCTTATTGTTCCACCTTTGCTCTTGGTATAGCTGTGGTCTTATCACCGTTTAGTCCATGCTGACTCATGAACAGGAGAGCAGCAATTGAGGCTTTTATTATTCCTGTGAGAATAGGCAGACTTTGGTGATGCATTTTCCAGGAATTCATTGTGGAGAAGAACTGAGACAGCCTGTGTCTAAAACCAGACACATACGCAGTCTTAAGGAAGATGTTATCAGAGAAAATTGTTTCCTTTCCAGACACTGCAGGTTGTTTGGGTGTCTTTATCTGTTATTGTACATGACCTTATGAATTATTTTGTCCTTTTACGATAGTGACTAATACCAGCAGTGCTCAGAGCCTTGTTGATGTGCATGAACCCTTCTCCAATTCTCTCCTTTTCATCCTTTTCCTGACCCCACACTGACTCTTCTCACTCTCTGGTCTTCCAGCTTCCTCCAAGCCTAGTCAGGTCACTTAGTGATGCCACTTACAACAGGCTTGGTGTGTTTCTTCCACATAGGACCTTCAGCCGTGGCTCGTCTATGCCACCTGCATTTCTTTCTCTGTGGCTGAGATCTTGTTGAGGAGGTTGAACACTTGGATTGAGCTGTCTTCATGGTTCCTAAGCCTCATTCCTTTTGAGTATGTTTCCACATGTTCATATTAGCCATAGTGAATCTTTTTCATGCAGTTGTTGTGTAACTCTGTAAGAACTATATTCCTCAGCAGCAAAATAGAACCTCGCAGCAAGGACTGCATCAGCCACCCTCTTCTTGCAGCTCTCCCTTATGCATTGGCCTCTTGTTGTCCTTCCCATCTCAGGTGTGGCTCTCCTGGCACACTCAAGAAGATCATAATGGGGACAGGGGAGTGGAGTAGTAATGACTGATCTGGAGACTCTTGTGTCTATGTTCAGGAAAGTAGCATCATGTGAGGGAGGACCTATGTAGAGTTGCTGAGGGCCTTTGGCCTGGGAACCTGATTTAAAACATGCTGCACACAGGGCACTAAGCAGAGCTAGAGAGGGAGAAATAAGGCTGGGTCCAGGAATGCAACAGGCCAGACCAGGAACCAGGGAACTTAGGGAGGCTGGTGCAACAGCGTCAATGAACAGAACACAGTCAGTCACTCTAGTGACTAAGCATGGGGATCTGTGACTAATGTACCCTTTCTGGAATGCCCTAAGACCTCCTCAGTTGGTCATCATTTCCTACTCTGACTCACCTTCTTTAGTCTCAGCACTACGCAGTGTCATTTCAGGGTCCATTCTATGCCAGGCAGGGTCTTAGAACTAAGTAGGCATTATGTCGTTTGGTCTTCACAGTGGTCAGCAAGCATTTATTAGTCAGTCTGTTGGGGTTGCTGTTACAAGGTACCACACACTGAGTGCTTTAAACCACAGTAATTTGCAGTAGCACGAATTCCAATTGTAATGAAAGAGACTCAGAGCCAGATATCAGGAAAAGACTGAAATGTCAGAGAGAGGAAACACCACAGTCAAATCTCACCCCACTATCTTCCAGCTTCCTTAGCTGCTGTTTTCCTATACCTGCCTTAAATACCCTTCTCTCCCAGGAGTATCCCATCCAGGTTAAGATTAAAGGCAAGAGCTACTCTTCAACTCACAGAAGCACAGAACGGATCTCTGTGAGTTTTGGGATTAAAGGCATAGGTTTCCTGGCTTTCCCTGTGCTGGGATTAAAGATGTATGCCATTGAAGCCCAGCTGTTTGGCCTTGTACTCAAAGATCAAGAACTTCCTAAGCTATGTCTGCCTAGTTTGACTGTGGGTTGATCTCTTGATATTCTAGGTTTTATTAAATATATAACATACCACCACAGTTTGTTTTCTTGAAATTCTAATGGTTGAACATAGCAAATCAATGTTGTATTTTTTTTTTTGGCCTGGCCTAGCCGAGCGGTCTGGACTCACCTGCTGCTGTTAGCCCCCCCTAAAATGACTCAGACACTTATATTAATTACTTGCTTCTTGGCCTATGGCTCAGGCATATTGCTTGCTAGCTAGCTAGCTCCCACATCTTAACTCAATCTATTTCTATTAATCTGTCTTGACATGTGGCCTGTGGCTTACCTATTTCTTTAAATCTTGTTTCTTGCGTAGCTGGATCACATCTCTCTTGACTCGGACCTCCTTTCCCTTTATGCTCAGATTTTCTGCCTCCTTCTAAGATACACTGCCATAGGCCCAAATAGTTTCTTTATTAACCAATGATATTCACAGCATACAGAAAGACTTTCCACATCAGATCAGGGTGTCAGTACAGTCTGTCTCTAGTGAGGGCTCTTGCCTTGACTTGCAGATGGCTGTTTTCTCTCCACATCTTGTGTAAAATATATAAGGCAGAAAGGGACTGCTTGCTGTCCTCTGTCACTCTGAGAGCAGCAGAACTGTTTAAGGTTTGCTTTTCAAGACACTGTTTACCATATATATTCATGTTGAGGGCATCTATAATGTTGGGGATGGGGATTTCTTTTGTTGTCTAACAAATAGAGATTATCCTGCTTCTGTACATTAACAACAGAGATACAAAGAGGCTCAAAATTCCAGTTAGTTAACAGGATTACCAGCGGCCCAAACACTGAACTGGATGCTGTTTTCCTGCTTGCTTCTTGTAGTCATCATCTAACTAATGTTACTAGCTCTCTCTTCTTGAAGTATGATTACTGTCCAAATAGGTATGTGTAGTATGTGTGTGTGTGTGTGTGTGTGTATGTGTGTGTGTGCATGCATGTGTGTGCTCAAGAGAGAAAGACAAGAGGAAGTAAAAGCAGAGTCAGATTGGATGGGTTGCCATGGAGATTCTCCCTAGAACAGCTTGACCTTCAGGTTGGGGAGAGTATGATGCATGGGTACTTTGTCCAACTTCAAGGTTCTATGAAAATAACATCAATTTTCTATCAAATGCCTACTTCTAATTTTTTTTTAAAGCTAACTTGCTCTTTTGTTATATGATGAAATTTATTTTCATTAACTTGATTTACTTTTTAGGAGAAAAAGACTTTTTTTTTACTATTTTCATTAATTTTTGGTTAGTATACAAAGTGAAGGAAGATACCATAAGAAAAAGAAGGAGACAATAATAAGAGTGGGAAATGGATTCAGTAATGTATGTGTTGTCAAAGAAGAAATCACAATGGGGGATAGTTTGAAGATTGGAAACCTTTTTTTTTTAATAGAAGAGAGTGTATTCTCATTGGGAAAAAGTTGGTTTTGTTTTGTGTTTTGTGGTTTTTTTAAGAGGCACTTTGGAAAGTAAGCATGGTGGCACTTGTCAGCAATTAGGAGGTAGAGAGGCAAATTTGGGACTATGATCATTTATATAACAGATGTGAGGTCATCCTGAACTGTATAAGGTACTGCCACAAAAACAAACAAACAAATATATGTAGTTGTTCCTTTTTTTTTTCCTTTTCTTTTCTCCTTTTCAAACAAAGTAAGTATTCCAGTCTGTTTTACTTCTCTGGGGGAGTTTGCTGGAGGACTGATTTGGTCACTCTTGTGATCCATTTTCTTTGGATTGAACCTGACAAAGCTGCCCCATTTCACACTCTGTGTATTTGTTTGCTTTTGCTATATATAACAAATGACCTCAAATTTAGTGGCTTTGACTGACACAGATATGCTCTCTCAGTTTCTATAGAAAGAAATGTGGCATCGTATCAGTTAGTACCTTGTCCTAGTTAGGATTACTATTGCTGTGATAAGACAGCATGGCCTAAAACAAGGCGGGAAGAAAAGCTCAAGAATACCACCACAGAGTGGTATTACCCACAATGATTCAGGCCCTCTCACACCAATCCTTCATTAAGATAATACATCACAGGCCCACAGGCTTATATACAGCCTGATATTACAGAGACTTTTCCTTGGTTGAGGCTCCCTCCTTTCTGATGATTGTAGCTCATGTCAAGTGGACATGAAGTTAGCCATCTTTTCATGAGTTTAAGATCAATATGGCCAGGGCTGTGTTCTCAGCTGTCCTTGGGGTCCTCTTACATGACCTCTGAGGATGGATCCGGTTCAGTGTCTTGTGGTTTCTTGGTTGCGCCTCCTGGCTTCTTGGCTAGGATCAAGCTTGTGTCCTAGAGGCTGCTCACAGCTCCTGACTAGTGCCCCACAGAGAGTTACCAACATGATATGTGATCTCTTTCAGACCAGCCTCAGCATGTTCTCTGACTCCTTTCTGCTAGCAATCATTGGACATAAGCCGCTTTTACTAACAGGCCCCTTTATCATTCCAGAGCCATCGGAACAGTGGCTTCACCATAATGCTCACAGCTTCAAGTTCTTAGCTACATCTGCACGATCCCACATCGTCATCACCTAGATTTGTGTTTAACTGACTGAGAGAAGCTCTCTTTACAATAGGGATTGGTTTAAGAACTGTCTTAGCGTTCCATCTAGTATTTACTGTCTTGGATATGAGGGCTTGACTCACTTCAGATATAAGATGGAAATAGCATTTTAGAGACTAGAACTCAAGACTGGGGGTGAGTGATTAGAGTTGAGCTTTCCCTAGTAATTGATTTGTATGTCTGTCCTTTGGTTTACAGATGAACAACCGACCTCAGTTCCTTTGCTTTTATCTTCATAGCAACCTGATGTCTTATGGTTCATTGTTTCCATGATATTTGAACATTATTCAGAAACTCTTAACTGTTATTAAAAGTCTTAAAAGGAGTTTTCAAGTCTTCCCCCCCACATTACAAACGGTGTTCTCTGTCTTCTTTCAACAGTTAAGTAATGGTAGGGCAGTATTTGTCACTTTCTGTATTTATGAGTGACGTTCTCGAAGAGGATCTCCTTATAGACAAAGTCTTTTGAATTTGGCTAGAGGAGGAAAAAGCCACAGTTATATGAGGACTCTTATGGCTGTGCTGTACAGTGATCAATAGGGTTGTAACTTGTACATTAGTCAGGCTTTAGAAGAAAATGGAGCCGGGCAGTTGGGAAAGAAAAAGGAGAGTAACTAATGGTCAGTAAAGGAATACAATACTGTTGCGTCCTTTCCTGAGGGTGCTTGCTCAGAACATGGTGACAGTGTGACCACAGTGTCATACAAGACATGTCAAATTTGAGGTATTTCCATAAATTAATATGGTAACACCTCCTTGCCTTTTGTTTTGTTTTAGTTTGCTGTACTGAGGATTGAACCAGGGTATCACATATTCTAGGCAAGAGCTCTCACTCTGAGCTAGCTCTTCAGCCTTTTATCTTCCCAACTGGAGCTTGACTAAGTATAAAAAATAAAACATGGCACTTAAAATTGTCCAAGGAATTTCCCTTCCGAGTGACCAGAAACTACTCATGTTACTGGGGAGAAGGTAAGAGAGAAAAGAGAAGAGGACTAGACAGAGATGAGATGAGACGCATCAAAGACACATGCTAAGAGAGATAGGAAGGGTTAGGGAACAGTTTATAGTTCAGTGTGTGACCTGGACTAAGGAAAGAGTTACAGGGAGACCCTGACTGTACAAGATCCCTGCTGAATCTCCCTGGTTCCTCTTTCTTCCCCTGTGGACCGTAGACTCTGTAAAGGCAGGTTTTTCTAACTCTAGAAGCCAAGCCTGGACAAAGTGCTAGTCAAATGAACAATTGAGAAATGGACAGTCAGTCATATCAGTTAAAGCTGAATTAGAAAATAACATTTAAGGAGTTGCCTGTTATAAGATCAGAATTTCATCAGCACTTTGAAGCAGGAGCCACAATGCAGAGGAGTTAGCAGCAAGTTAGTGGTGAGGAGGTAAAAGCAGGGAATGTCGTCTGTTCTTGCAGACGTCTGGAAAGGCGAATATTTGGAACCAGTTAAGGAAAGGGGATAAAACAGTTAGGCAACATGAACTGAGTTGATTTGTTCTTTAATTGTGAGGGAAGAGTGCGGGGGATTGCCCTGGAGACTGCTGGAGAGCTGCAGGGCAAGGGGAGCATGTTTCCATCAAAGGGGAAAGCCTGGATTGGGAGAGAAGTTTGAGGATGTTGCAGAGAGGAGTGGAGCAAGAAAAACGTCCATCTGAAGCCCAGGGCCCACCTACGAATACAAGTAAAAAGCCAATAGGTGTATTTCAGAACATTTCAGAGGAAAATATAGAACATTAAGCCAAAGTCCACTGAGATATCTGCATGAAGTCAAATGGTGGTGTGGCTGGATGGTTTCTGTCTTTCTGGTTGAGGAGCTGGTGCACCTTCTAAACATTTGCCAGCTTCACTTTACTGACCCACGGTTCTGCTTATCTCAGAGCCATCACTCTCTTACCATGGGAGATTCTGGCATCTTTCACTTTCAGTATTAATAAAAGACATTGGTAAAACAATCAATATTCAGAATTATACCTATTTAGCTTCAAGTAGGTAGCCAACTGAAGCAGCTCATAGCTGAGCTGGCCTCTGAAGTTTAATTTACAGGGACACATTTATCCTGATACCAAGAGTGGTCCTACCTAATAAAGCTAGCCAAGTGACTAAGGACAACATTTGTTTTGTTGTCAGGCTAACACAAACTGCCTACAAGTCCAGCACACGAAAGACTTGTTCATATGAACATAGGGATGATTTGAGACAGCTGTTCATTCATCCAAGAAAAGGAGGATAATGTAATCTCAAGAAAAATATTGTTGCTGCTGTTATTTAAAAAAAATAACCAATCTTGGTTCAACTTGATAAACCCAAAGAAATCAAATATGAACAGTTCACATGTGACATTTTCACTATCGAGAAAAAAAGGCCATGACGATACAAAAATTCATTTTAGGATGTGTATTTGTGAATTGTAAACTCAATTACTTTTTAAATCTTTTAATCTGTAAAGTTTACAGTGTGGCAGATTGTCCACACATCACATATGGGGATGATGCCTTTTACTGAGGCTCATTCTGATGAAACAGAAAAAAACTGAAGTGGCATATTAGGAACATTTCCTATTGAAATATTTATTCTATGAATGTGTATGTTGATGTTTATGATTGAAGTTCAGTATGGACTTGTTTTAGCATCTCTCCTTCTATCTGCCTTCATCTCAGACAATTATGGGAATGTATTATTGACTATTGTTTAATTTCTCAGCTGAGCATGGTGATGCAAATCTATAATTATAGTACTTGGGTTGTGGAGACAGGGGGATTGGAAATTCAGGGCCAGCACGAGCTATATAGTGAATTCAAGACCATTTTGTGTTATATAGCCAGGTTTTTAAAAATAAAGTTAAATCTTTAGCTTCTCAATTGCCAATAGATCCTGTATCCCATGACTGGAGTCTACAACAATTTACAATTTATTCAGATACATTGTATGTGTGGAGAACTCATATTTTCTTTATGAAATTGTTCGGAATAAAACAGTTACCGAAACAAGGCCTAGTACCTTATGCTTCCTTTTAGCGTTTTAAGTTTTGTTTTGTTATTGAATAAGGTCTTGTTGTGTAGTTCAGGTTGGCTTTGAACTCCTAATTTTCCTGTCCTTGCTTCCTGAGTTCTCAAATTAAAGGCAGGCATGCAACAATACACCCAATTCCAATAATATCGACTTTAATTTTCATATTGAGCCAACTCATATTTGAGCAGAAGACTCAATTTTGATGTGTACATATAAGCTATTCAAGATCAGAAGAGGAGCATACCATCTAGAATCAAAAAACCATGCATCTATGTATACATATGCACATCTCACAAAATACATTTCTTCAAGGTTTGGTGGTGAAAATGACAAAATACAGTGATATAGTATAAGGAGCATAACTCTAGTAAAGGGGGATGGAATGACTTTTTTAGGGACAATATTTTACTTTCTGTATTTCAAAGCTCAGCATCGTCCCTCATTAAGACCAGTTATTGAAATCTATTTGAACATTCTGTGCTTTTAGGAATTTCATTTTGTCTTTCATACAAGTACATGCTGTTGAGAATACTGCTCCCAGTTCCTCGTGTCAGTACATTATAATTCTTGCCGAATGTATTTGTCACTAGGACATCACTTCTAAAAGTCCCTTCATCAGACTACGAATGTCCACTTAAACGTTTGGTGCCAGCTTTTATCAGTGGAACAGGAAAACAGTTTATTATACGTAGTTGTTTCCTTTGCACTTGCATTGAGATCTGAAATATATTGTTAGAAATGTAACTCGGGCTCAGAAAATGTATCTATTGCAAGTTCTCAAGGGAAAGGCGGGCATGATTAGTTTAACTTAGACATCATATTAAGTGTGTAAAGACTGGAAATGATGTGTGTAAACCTCAGAGTTTAAAGAAAATTGTTACCTTTTAATTTCGTATGTGTATGTATGGTGTGTCCATGTGGTGTCAGAGGACAGCTTGCAAGAGCTTTCACCTTCTACCCATTGAGTCCTGGGGACAGAAAGGTCATTAGGCACCTTTACATGCTGAGTGAGCTAACTAGTGCTTAGGTTTCAAATTTTAGTTTGGCCACTTAGCCATCCATCCATCATCCATCCATCCATCCATCATCCATCCATTCATCCCCTCAACTCTCTTGCCTGAGCTGCCTGTGCTGATCAAAGGGGAACTTTGGATATTATTCCTTGCCCTCCACCTTGTTTCAGAAAGGGTCTATTTTTTGTCCACAGTTGTGTACACTCTATCACGAATTCTAATTGGTCTTAGTAATAAAAGCCTGGAGCCAAATATTCAGATAAATACTGAAACGGACAAAAAAGCAAGTCACAACCACCTCTCACCTTGACAACTCATCAGTCTGAAAGGGATGGAGCTCCACCCACTCTCCACCCAACCACATCACTTCTCATTTCCTCCTCCCAGATGCTGGCATTAAAGGTGTGTGCCACCACTGCATGGCCTCTATGGTTAACTAGTGGCTGGTCCTGCCCTCTGATCTTCAGGCAAGCTTTATTTGTTGGAGTGCAGACAAAATATCACCACAGTACAGCATTCTAGTTGGGCTGTGAGCTTCTAGGGGTTCTCCTGACTCCACTTCTCATCTCTCAGTAGGGGTACTGGAATAATGCTCACTCTGATGCCTGGGTATCTTCTACCTACTGAACCCTCTTCCTAGCCCTTTCATCTCATGCATTAAAAGAACTTGACTTCTAGGTATGTTTTACATCAAAACAAAATTTTCTGTGGAATTTGGTATTGAATTCCTTTTAAAAAAAAGTTAACAAGTCTATAGCAAAATTATTTATAAATGTTTGCTAATGATTCCATTAGGGAGTTTTTCCTACTGAGAAAAGGTGACTCTTAGCTGTGAGTGTAAAGCAAGACATAAGTCTTACAGTAACTAACACGTGACAGGGCAAGATAGATAGTTATATCTTGTCCCTGAGAGAAATGCACAGACCTGATAGAAGCTGATTCTGTAAGCATGAAGTGATTTTTTTCATTCAGGAGCACGTTTCACTCAGAAGCACATTTCTGGAATGCATAGGCTTATATTTCATGAGCTTTATTAGTTTCTCCACCTAAACTTTTTTGTGTCACACATATAAATTTTTTGACATTCATTTTTATGAATACAGGCATTTTGTCTGCATGTCTGTCTGTGTGCTAGATGTATGCCTGGTTCTCACGGAGACATCTGGTCCCCTAGGACTGTAGTTTCAGACAGTTGTAAGCCACAGTGTCAGTGCTTGGAATCAAACTTGGGTCCTCTGGAAGAGCAGCCAATGCTCTTGGCCACTTTGCTGCCTCGCCATCCCTCACATGTATCTTTATCTATCACTAGTTACAGCACATCTCAATAGCCTCTATATTGGGCTCTAATTAAATGAAATTTCCTCAAGTTCTCTGAAAACCTCTTTCTATAGGGAATTCCATAGAGATTTTTCAAATGAGCTCGCCTTTTTAAAAAAAAACTTGTTCTCATTTCAATACTGATTTTACAAATAATAAGTTAGCAATATTATGGACAACTGTCAATTCGTTAAAACTAAGAACATTAGAAAATTCTTATTTTATCCATATACTTACAACTGTCCCTGGAAATGAAGAACAAAGACATCATAGAGGGTAAATACACCTTATTCAAATTGCCTTGGAACCAGAAATATTTTAGATTTAAGGGATTTGGGGGTTTAGGAATATCAGCAAAACATTAGGTGTATTGGAAATGGGACTCATTTAAATGATGAGAGTAAGAGGGAAAAAATGGTCAGGAAAGTTTAGGGGAATACTTTGAAAGATCAGGTCTGCTTTTTTACCTTGGCAATCAGTTCTGTCTTCACCAAAAGAGGGGACACATCCAGGTTCTACCACCAGTTCTGTTCTGGCCCGAGGCCACAAACAGGAAAGTTGTGTTGGCTGCTATCCTGGTTTCCTGTCTTCATCCTTCTCCTGCTACATAGTAACTTAAGGAGCACAATGGCCTAGAAGCTACATCTTGAAAGATGTGCCCAGCACTGTAGTCCAGACATCAGGTTCCCCACCTGGCACATAAAATCTTTGGGTAAGACAATTAGATGATGGTCAGCTTACCCTCTATGCCTCAAGCTTGTGGGCCTCTCAGAAGCAATCCTTTTTTGGGATCCATGTCTCTAATATAAGGGTTCTGTTCACTTTCTTTCTCTTAGGCTCTCACTGAACAATAAACAACTTCCTGAAATTGAAAAAAAAAAATAAAAACAGAAATACTTGTTTTGTTTTCTAGTCAGCTAATGTTGGTTCCAGTATCACCACAAAATGTATAGAACATGACCATGATTCTTTCAATATGATGCACTTCATGCAGGCCACTCACAAGGCCTCAGTGTTTTCTTGGATGATTTTTTTTGCTTTTGACTTTTCATTTTTGCTTACTTGCTCTAATTTATCATCATTTAATAGGAAAAAACAAAATTTAATGGATAGGCCCAGAATGTAACAGTTCAATCTGAAGCTATTTTAGTTAAGGGACTAATAGAAGTCTGGAGCCCCAGGGCCTTGAAGTGTCACTCAAGCTCTTTCCCTTCCCTATAGATTAATTGGAAAACAACAACAACATTGGTTTTAGCAGGCAGTAAAAGAGAGCAGTTGTGTAAGAGGGGAACATGCCCAATGGTGCACTTTGAACAAGGTCTTTGAGTTCCACAGGAAGGGAAGGACAGGACACAACCGGTTTCCTTGTTCCCTCAGCCACTCTTCATGATAACATAATCCATAGGTACTCTCCTGTTCTTCTGCTAAATGAGGAAACAATAGCTCAGATTTGTAGTATTGTGTTTGTACTTCAAGTTCTGTCCCAGGATTTCATCTCTCTAGAACTGTAGAGTCTAAGACAGATGGTATAGGCCTGTCAATCCTGTTGCTTGAGAGCATGTGGTAGGAAGGTCACAAGGTCAGCTGTTGCCTGGTTTAGAGAGTGAATTCAAGGCCAGCCTGAGCAAGTTAGTGAGATCCTGTTTGAAAACTTTAAACAAGAAAATAGAAAATGGCCTGAGGTTCTACCTCAGTGCTAGAGTGCTGGCCAGCATTTAAGTCCCTTCTATCAACATAGCATAGTGTCCTCCATGAGAACATGTTCTGAGGTGTACATGTTTTGAACCTTGCTGTCAGACATGGCAGAAACTGACCATGCTTGACAATTGAAAGGCAGCCAGTACAGCTAGCAACCCCAGTCTTTAAGGGCTATTTGCTTTTGGTTTGGTTTAATTTAAGTTGTCATAAGTAGCTTGCTCCTACTGTGTTGTACAGCTCATCTCTAGTACCTCCATTCTTACTCAGAATAGTTTGTTATCTGACTATTCTCCCTTACTCTGTCTCTTACTTTGGATAAATACTGTTCAATGTGTACTTCTCTTAGTGTTTTTCTTAAATGTATTGCATTATTATTTAATTTTACTAAAGTTAAGAATCAAGTGTAGATGAATGCTATTTGTGAACTCTGATTTTTCTTCCTTTAAAGAGGAAACTGGTAAGTCTTTCACAGATCCATTAGCATGTATTCAGCACCTCTTTTATGCTAGGCACTCTGGAGCTGGGAAAGTGTACCCTGAAAGGCAGACATGAACACACTGTCCTTAAGGAACTTAGTCATCTGAGTAGAAAAACCCGAGAACTAACAAATGATTATATTAGAATCCTAGGAAATACACTGGACTCCCGACATCAAAGAGGCACTGATAGATGACCTCAGTTCAAGGAAGATTTCCTAGAATACACCATGAAGGAGCCTTAATGATAGGAGGGCATCAGCTCCATGAGTGTTAGAGGAGGAATGTGCATAGCCAGCTACATGGGGAGCTCTCTGGAAGGGAGTGGGGTTTCATTGGGCTGGGCTGGAAAATGGGAGAGATGGAGCTGTGTGTAAAGGGTTAGGCTCCTGTGCTCACAGCAAGGCAGAACTGATGAGGCACAACACATAAACTATCTAAATGATATGTGAAGTTTCAGCAGAAAGAAAAATACAGTCTTATCACTGAGCTTTCATGATCACTCCTTGGCTAAGCAGCTCAAGCTTCCGAGAATTTTCTATCAGTAAAATGCAATGTCAGTTGACATTTCAGAGACGGCGTGTGCTCTAGAAAGATGAGCTTCCATCTTCCTTTCTAAGCTCTTCTTTGTGAATCAACCTGAAATGCCTTTTGATGTGGAGTCTCCATTTCCTTAAATTGTTCCAACAAAGCATTCAAGGTTAATTTGGAAGATGGGCACTGCAGAAAGCTTTTCCTCTATCTTTTCTTTTAATTTTTTTGTTTGTTTTTATTTGTGATTAAAAAATATTTTGTAGGTCTAATCAGGGTTTAGGTAATAGCGTTGTCTGGGAATAAATATTCCAGAACCAGTAACGTGCGTGCCTGTATGTGTACATATATTCTCAAATTCAGTATCTCTCCTGAGGTCTGTGTCAAAAACTGAATTCCTGTGGATGAAGTGGCATGGGCTTAGCTTAGCAAATGATGTTCATAATAGGAGATTCACTGAGCAATTTTTGTTTTTTGTTGTTTGGATACCAGAACTCTCCTGACAGGGACAAGCAAGTGGCACAGATAACTGTCGCCTTCCTGCAGCTTCAACTCCTCACTGAGTACTCATGAACTTTGTAGTTGATTTTTTTATTTGATTGACTCTTTTTCTTAAACTTTTAGCTTATCTACAGAATATGATACCATGACATTGCAATATTGAGAGAACTCTTAGGCAAAAGATTTAGAGATTCATAAAATATGGGTGAAAATGGAGGGCTGAACCTTATAAACTGGTATCAGTCAGCAGACACACCCTGTAATTTCTGTATTTTGATGTCAGCTGTTTCATTTTTTTCTTCCCACACATGAAAATTTGAATGTTTTACATGGAAGAATTATTTTAAAAAGCAACCTAGCTTTAGTTCCTGATTTTCGACAGCAAGAATGAAGTCAGTTCTCATGAACAGCCCCCAAGTCCAACCCTTAAGAAACACAAACTTTATTTTTAGTAATGACCTTTCATAATTCAAGCCTTGATCCTCAGAGATGCTGTTCACTTTTGATGCATCTCCAAATCCCCCTTTTTATGCATTTTAAATCAACACACACTTGCTCTGAATTAATGCATGTGGATAGACGGAGATGTAATTTAAACACATCTGTTCAAATATGCATTTCAGATCAACTCGGTGCTGCTTCTCATAATATGATGGAGTTTTTGACGGGTATTATATCCCTAAAGTACACACCAGATGGTATTTATTAGAGAATGAATAGAAATGAAGTTTAAGGATGTTGAGCTTTTTGTCTTAAGTCACTCATTTTTTAGTCATAAAACAATAACGTCTGAAGTCCTATGTCCCTGTGATGAAGCCTTGTGTGAGACATTCAATCTGAGTTGAATGTCAGCCAAGCTGAGATTAAATGTATGGGTTTTGGGTTGGGGTTTTTGTTTTTGTTTTTGTTTTTTTTGTTTTTGTTTTTGTTTTTGAGTAGTCATTGTTACTGAGAAAAGCTAGATGACAAAGACCTAGAATAAGTAATAGCCTAATAACACTAGTAGCTGCAAGCTAACACTTCGTATCATATAATTTATGGATTTAAATAAACTTTACTAAATCTTAATTCACTTGTCAAATGTCAGTGAATACCTTAAAATTTATAAGAATATTACATTTTTAAGATTATTATTTCAGCATCTAAAATAAATATATTAATCTTCAAAGCCACCTTTTTACTACCTCAAATAGAAATAGATGCTGTATCATATGTGAATCTAAAATTAACACACAGAAATTTATTGCTTGTCAGACTTACTAGCTTCAGTCAAAAACTGAATGTACATAATTGTCCTGTCAATAAGTAAAGCAAACAATTTCATAAATGTTTATGCTATCTTCCCTGGACCCTTGCATTGTCTCAGTCTCAAGCACAGTGTGCTTTCTGTATCCCTATGCCCTTATCTGAAGATGAGACATTAATAAGACTTCAGGAAGACCAGGGAAGGTGACAGGATCCATAGAGTTGCAGTACCCAGCTTTTAGCATCGATTTTATTTCCTCTCCAGAATTTGTGGCACTTTATCCAGTGCCAAGGGGCTGCATCCGGAAAAGGAAGCAGAATCTATATAGCATACTTTTCTTTTGCATTTTATCCAGAGCTGTGTTCTCTCATCTGGAATCAGGTGCGACTGTACCAGACTGAGAGCACCTCTGGCTGATACTCAATTGTGTGCACAGCACCACAGATCTGTCTTTCTCTTGTAGGTTTAGACAGAGTGCAAAGGGAAAGCAGTGATTTGTGAAGTAACCTGCGGTTATGTTAGGTAGTCACAGAAAACATTTTAAAATATTTGAAATAATATAATTGCTTTGCACTGGGAGCACGTACATGAATAAAAGATGTTAGCGGGTGTCCTGCTAGTGTGGAATCTCATGCTGTTGTATTTATTGGAACTATGCACACCATCGGCAGGTTTAAATTTGCAGAAAAATGTAATGAAAACAGAAGATTTGCATTTTAAAAGTTTCATGTTTTAAATCATGTAACTCTTTTAAACTGAATTTCCAATTGAATAATGTATAGTTTTAATATCAAATTTTCTTTCTGGCTTAGATTGTTGTCATTGTTACTGCGAAAAACTTATTTTCACATCTTTCTTAAAGTATGTAGCAGACAATGCTTAGCCATCACATTTGATAATAAGTAACCCAACACTGATTTTGGTAGAAATTTTGTGTTTTAATGAATACAGACTTAATGTTTAGTCTCTCCTTAGGCTACAGTGTATGAATAGGGACCTATAGTTGGTCATACTGCATTATTGCAGCCAGTGCACAGGAATGTTTTCATCTTTGAAGCTGGTTTTGATGGTTGCTTGGCAGAATGTAGTTTTAGCTGTTTGTTTTCTTTTCAGATCTTTGAAGATGCTAGAGATTAAATCCAGAGACTTTAGAGTGTTATGCAAAGTCTCTACTACCAAGCTACATCTGAAGCCCAAGGAACTTAATTTTTAAAGACATTCTCTAACATTAGGTGATTAAAAAAAAAAAAATTTTTATCATGTGTGTATGTGCACATGTGCACGCACATGTAAGCATGTTCACCTAACGATGTGCATGTGAAGGTCAGAGAACAACTTATGTGAATCAGTTCTTCTCTTGCACCTTGAGGGTACCAGGGATTGAACTCCACCATCAGCAGATTCTCTGGTAAACACCTTGTCCTTCTGGGCTCTCTTTCCAACACAGTGGAATTTGACATGTGTTCTGAATCTGGCAAAACGGCCTAGAATGTCACACCTTTTTCTGTTGGAGTTTCCTTCCTTTTGTTTCTTCAAGCGAGTCATCTCCTCTTTATTTTAAATGGGAAACTGGTAGCAAATGCTCAATCTTAATCTAGTCTGCATCAGTTGCAGCTCCTTTCCCACCTTCTCTACTGAGCTCAAGGAATTGATTCCATTCATCTGTCTCATTTCCTTCCATGTCGTCCCATCCCCCTCACCCCTCACACACACACCTTAGACATTTGCAGTGCATTGTAGGCTGGGGAGACAAACGTGGTGGCAGTGGTCACTGCTGTCCCTGCACTACATCTCATCTCTTACATGATTGTCACTTCCCTAGTGGCTCTGGTTTCTATGGAGGATGTGAGGATCCTCTCATGTTGGCTGCTGTCCCCGGCCATTGTTGTAGCTGGGCCATTACTCTCTGTGCTCTCTTCTCTCTTTCATCTGTCCCACTTTACAGTTGCCACTCCGTAAAGCCTGTGTTGATGCTTCCTGCAGACACCTCCTGCACTGCTCCTCACTGCTGTGGCTGACACTTCTGCACCCTCATTGCCTTGCCCCACCTTCCATGGGGTCTGCTGCTTTGTACAGGAGTGAACGCTCCTTCGTGCTCTCTGCCTCTCTTCCCTTGAAGGTCTACTTTCTCTGTGCCTATGACAACAAGTGTCATGGTCACCTGTGTCTTTTGAACAGATGGACCATGACAAACTGAACTGTTCTAGAAACAGGAGGCACATGCTAGAATTCAGTACTCAGTGCTAAAAGAAAATGTGGATGTGATATATTTTATTAGATTTTATCCTGACAGCAAGTTGAAATGACAATCTCTGCTTGGTTAAAGGTTACCAATAATCAATTTTTTTTAAATCCACTGTGTTTATTGTATTTTCTTATGAAATTAAATTGTTTCAGGCAGTCATAAATGTCAGAGTATGCACAATAGTCTGGGAAACATTTGCACATTGTACTTAACAATTCTTTATAATCAGTGAGCAATGTAGTTAACAAATGGCATTGTGACCATCTTCATCTTTTTTCTTTATTATTTATCACTTTTGGCCATAAAACATTTTTTAAGCATTTGCTTTTAAATAAATGCAAATATCAGAGATGTATTTGGTAAAAAAAATAATTTATATCTGTATTCATCTGTGGGTATAGACATGCTAAATTTTATTTTAGGCCACATGTGTGAAATAGATTAAATGGAATTGAACTATACTTTGCTGTAGTCTAAATTGGCCTCAAGTGAACTGGAACACACCTATCCCAAGTCCTGAGTGCAGAGATTAAAGGCATGTCCTACCTCCTTATAATTTTATTACTATCCTATTTTATGTTAATACTGGCAAGGTATATATTGACATTGAATATACCTGAATATCTAAGTTTTATTCTATAAAATATCTTTTGAATATCTTTTCAAGTATACTGTCATAACACTAGCATCCTGCTGAGATTTGTTTTATATATATATGTATTAATATATTATTTGGTGGTTTTACATCATGCACCCCATCAAACTCAGTTATCAGACCTCTCATATTCATACCCACTCTTATGATCTCCCCATTTACAAAAACGCCCATTCATTCTGCTCATTTACCTACTGGAGCGTAATTAAACTCTCTGTGGCCAGACCTTAAAGAAAACAAGTCTTTCCTCACCCACACCCCTGCCAGAGGCCCTCAATGCAAAAGAGAGGCACTGTGTCATTTAGCTATGTTCTAGCCTTGAGCTCTTATAAATGGTGCCATTTTTTTTTTAAGTCTACTAATGAGTGAGTACATACCCTGCTTTGCTTTCTGGGTTTGTGATACCTCGCTCAGGAGGATATTCTCCAAATCCATCCATTTGCCTGCAAATCTTAGCATATCATTTTTTCTTATTGCTGAGTAGTGCTCCGTTGTGTAGATGTACCACAGTTTGTTAATCCATTCTTCAGTTGAGGGGCATCTAGGTTGTTTCGAGGTTCTTGCTATTTTGAATAATGCTGCTATGAACATAGTTAAGCTAATGTTTTTAGGGTGTGAATATGCGTCTTTAGGGTATATGCCTAAAAGTGGTATTGCTGGATCCTTGGGGAGATTGATTTCCCAGTTTTCTGAGAAACTGCCATACTGCATTCCAGAGTGGCTGAACAAACTTACACTCCCACCAACAATGGAGGAGTGTTTCCCTTGCTCCACAACCTCTCCAGAATAGGCTATCATCTGTGTTTTTGATCTTAGCCATTTTGACAGGTGTAAGAATTCAGTACTTAGTGCTAAAAGAAAAAGTGAATGTGATATATTTCATTAGATTTTATACTGACAGCAAATTGAAATGACAGTCTTAAAAGTTATCAGTTATCAATTTTACACACACACTTGTGTTTTTTGTTTGTTTGTTTGTTTTTGTGGTTTAAAATTGAAATCCTTTTTCATATTATGTAGTAAATGGATGTGGTTCGTCCTGCCTCTCTTCAGTCCATCTCCTGGTTAAGCCTGTGCTCACACATTGCTTTCATGAGAGCTTCCTGCATCCCTCTCATACCCATATTTTGTATTCTAGGATTGCTTTATAATGCTCACTTTATAAATGTATTTACTACACCAGGAGTTACTAAAGTGTTGTAAAAAAAGCTTAGACTTTGAAACGAAACCACAAGAATAAAGATCATAGCTCTCACCTCTGCTTAATGTATGACCAAGGAGAAGCCATGTAACCTCTCTGAGTATCTAGAAAATATTTTTAAAATGTAAAGCATTGTGCAATACTATTGTGTATAGATATTGGGAGGATCAAGTGAGTAGGTGTGTGCCAGTCTTGGTGCATGCCATGTTTGTGTACCTGAGCACTGTCGTTGCTGAAGCTGTAACTATTTCAACTGCTGTTGGTGTGCGCCTGGCATCTGGGAGTGAGGTTTTTACCGGAAGCTGTAGCATCTGGCTCAACACATGGTTCAGTGTTAGGGCATACACTTCCTCCTCCTTTGACACTGATTAAATCAATTATCGGCTCAATTGCCATTATTGACTAAGGTGGATTTTCCTTGGGAAGTTATTGGAGTCCTAATTAGCTCTTCTGCCCACATTTTCAGAAACTGACTCTGGTGTAAAGGACTTACATGACGTTTATTGTTCACCCTAACCCCACATAAGTGAATCTGCTGTTTTGTTCATTATTTCCTGCCTCCTACATCAAGCATCTTAGTCACTTAGGAAGATATTGTATCTTCACTCTTGCTCCTTCAAAGATTATTTCAGTTCTCTTCTCTCTTTTAGTGATCGTACATGTCTCTGAGTTTTGCTCAGTCATTTATTTGTTATTTTCTGTTGTATTCATCTTATTTATATGACTATCTTATAAAAGTATCATCAGACATTAAGAACAACTTTTCTAGAAATCTAAATGGAATCTGTGGCCTTGTCCTTGGGAACAGATGGTATATCCATGAAGCAAAGTAGTTATATTTTACTACCTAAAGTTTTTTATAAAATTTTTTTAGCAGTAATCATTAGTGCTTGTGGTAACTAAAGATGCATTGTAGATGGAGGTACAAGGCAGTCTTTGCAGTGACATAGTTTCTGTTGTCTGGAACACAGCCTACACTGGGAGGTGGCAGACCACTTACCACTGATCTCTGCAGCTTCCCCATCTTTACTTTCTTCTGGTGTCACTCTCTAGCATCCCTGACTATATGTGTTCTGGCCTTTGTGATTCATCTTTTCCTTTGCCTTGGACTGTACCTGGCACTTCTGAAGGTACCTTAGAATTCCCACATAAAAGACAAAAACCAAGCAGAGGACTCTCTTTTACAGCTAACCCAATGGAAAGAGTGCTAATCACTAATGACCTTGTCCCCATGGCAGACCATACTTCTTGATACTACAGCATCGAGAGGTACATTTCATGGTGAACTTTGGAGAGGCTGAGTCAAACCCTAGCACAGTAGAAACAACAAAGAAGGATCCTGGGCATGTGTCCTGCTATGAGTTTTCAGAGGTATCATTTAGATGTGAATTGTGTGAGGGACAAAGTTACCTTGGTTTGTATGAAGGGCACAGGTTTTTCAAAGGTCAAAACAAACTATCCTGATCTACAGTAGCTACAAGATTCCTCAATTCTTTTTTTTTAATCATTTATTTAACTTTATGTTATGTGAATTGGGGTAAATGTGTCAGATCCTCTGGAACTGGAATTACAGACAGTTATGAGCTGCCACGTGGGTGCTGGGAAATGAACCGAGTTCTGTAGAAGAGCAGCCAGTATTCTTAACCACTGAGTCATCTTTCCAACCCCCTCCTCAGTTCTTTTACTAACAGTGATGAAAATGGTGTTATGATCTAGACCCTGGATGATTTTGGACATGATGTCAGGTATGTAAGACTGCCTCTCTAGAGCTACAGTAGCTGGATCTGTGAGGGTTCTGTGGGACTGTGGAGCCTGCCCACAGCAGGGCCATATGGCTGTGGAAGCTAAACATTCAATCTATGTGAAAGGCCAGCCCAACATGGCCTGAAACAGAATAGACTACAGCATCCAAGTGAGTATTCATGAGGTAGTATCATAAGTGACAGGCTCAATATGCAAACCATCACGTCCATATGAGTGTTATATGGGACATGCTGGGTGTCTGTCACCTGCTGTTTGCAGGCCCTCTCAGATGTTCGCTATAAGCCTGTGAAGAGGCACTGTTCAATGAAGAAATGATGTAATGATTGGACTTGTCCCTTTCAAGTCATAAAACAGGGCTACTATGACCTGGAATCAGTATCCCCAGTCTGCTACATGCCCCTGAACTCCTGCCTGTATTTCCTGGACTCTGTATTGCACCCTCTCCTCCTGTCTGCCCAATTTTTAGTGTAATTTGTACATAATCTCAATATATGCACCAAGACATTGACCCAGCCTTGCCCTTCCCATCATGTTTAGAAGTAGCAATTGTGGATAAGAGGGCTCTTAGTTAACCATACATTTTTAAATAAAGTGCTCACTTGAGACAGGATGCCATCATCATCTGCAATGCAATAAAGTATAAATTTTCTCCCAAGAGAAGCCTGTCATTTACAAAGTCCTGTGAATCTCTACTTTCCTCTCCTGTTAAGGGCCATGGGAGTTTACAACAGGTAACAGCCAGTATTTTACAGGTTGATCTACCACATAAATGACTCTGTGTTGAGGAACCCCATTAGGCAAAGTCCCTGGAGGAGTCCCACTAAACCATACTATGCCCTGCTTAAGCAAAGAATGTGGGGATATCTTTCACCTGGCTCCACTAGGCAAAGTCTGTGGGGTGACTGGCTGTGGATACAGGTTGTTTTCTATCTGTGACTTTCTCAGGTGCTACTGCTATGCCCCCCTACTAAGAACAACTACTCTTTTCATAGTCCTTTGGTAGTGTGTTTTACATCTTTGGGCACACTTATAGTTGTGGATAGTCAAATCTAATATAGAGAAGTATTACCAGAATACTCTTCTTTCTGACATCAGAAAGAAAGGTAGTTTCAGTCTCAAAGACAACTAATTTTAGACTTCAGAACAAATTCAGACTAAATTGCTCCTGTGGAAAATATACAAAGACTAATTCTCAGGTGTTTATTGGTAAATCAAGACCAGGCTATTTTGAGACATACCCTCCCCTTGCAATAGTTGACTTTCTATACTCTGAACACTCAAGGTTCAACCTGCTCCTGTTATTGCTATGAGTTTCAGTGTCATTTTATATCTTGGGAAAAATCACATGCAAGGCCAGGCATTTACACTGGCCAGTCTTTGTGACCTGACTAGCCAAAGAAAAACTGTATGACTTCATATGTTATGAGAATGAGTTGGGCCCTAAAAATGTAGCATATATTTGTCCAGAGTTTGGCAATGCAGGGGGTGCAGCAGCAATGTAGCAATACATGTATGCAGACTGTGAGTGTGAATTGAGTATGTATGAATGAGAAAGGGAGTAGCAGCAATGTAGGGAGAAAAGAAGGAGGAATGAGTATGTATGAATGTGAGTGTATGTGTGCTGAATGAGAGATGAAAGAGAAGAAAAAGAAAAAGAAGAGGAAGAAGCCTAAATAGAGGGTGAGAGATATGTAAGAGAATGAATGGAGAGAGAATGATGAGCAAAAGTGAGTGAATGATGTAGAAGCATATGTGTGAAAGAGTTGTTACATACAAGAACTATGCAAAGAACTGTAAGAGAATGTGTACGAACAATGCAAAATGTTGTATGGTGTGAGAACTGTGTATATGAGATGAATAGCTATGGCTGTATGGAGATTTGTAACTGGAGGCAAGGAAGATGAAACTGTATAAAAGGAGATATAGAAATATATGTAAAAGATAGATCTGTCTGTTGACATGTGAAAATAGATGTAACTGTTCATAGAGATGTATGACCAGATGTGTGTAAAGTAAGATGTGTAGTAGTATGTATAGAGTGCAGCAGTGTGGAGCTATGCAGCTGAATGGAGACAGAAAGAGTCAGAGACCATTTCTAAGAAGTAAAAGAGAAAGTCACCATCAGAAGGTCTGTATGTTTCTTTATTTCACCAGCTAGTTTGATAGTTTATAATTATCCCAGATAAAAAAGTTTTTTATTCAAACCTTTCACTATCTGTGTTACTCTCTCTTGCTAGAGTTACCTTCTCCGATACTAAAATATTAAGACTGGTGTTAGTCAGCACAGGGCTTAGCAACTGATAAAGTCAAGCCTGTGACTGTGTTGAATTCCTTAATTTAGCCTCTTGTCTGTTCCTCAATTCTGTTGAGCACCTCACATAGGGTCTGTGGTTCTAAGAACACCACTCTTCAACCTGTTCAGATGCTTCCTAATCTAAGACTAACTACAGCTCATGGCCTTTAGGAGATTAAAGCGTGTCCATAGGTGTGATGAGAAATTATGAGAATGTTACCAGAATGGTAGGCTACAAAGAAGATTCTGGATTGAGACCAGGACTGAACTGTGAGTATCATAGTATCATAAATCTTCCAGGAGCATTATATTCACCTTCCCAACAGTGTCCCTCAAAACACTTACAAAAGCCCAGGAGTTCCTGGCCTGATGGGGTAGAATTTCATCAGATGGTAACTGCTTGTCACTCTATAGAACCTGTGGTTTCTGTTGGAGATGTCAGGTGCCTTAACTCAGCTCTGGAGAGAAAGCTGCCTTAGGTAACATGCAGATGAATGGATATTCCAGAGCTCAGTGAAACTTTGTTTATAAAGCAAGCAACAGGAAGATATTTCACTTAGGTCATAATCTACCAGTCCTGAACTGATCAGCATGAAGTCAATGAACGCAACAGCAATAGCAGTTCACCTAAATGAAATAATTGCAAATCAGCTTGGATTTAGTGGACTGTTTGAGTACCAAGTATATCTTCCTGTCTGCCTGCCTGCTCACCCACCATCCCTGTCTCTCTTTGATTCTCATGTAGTCCAGGATAGCTCTGAATTTCTTCTGTAACCAAAAAACCCTAGATACTCTCACCTTTACTGCCTTAGTGTTGGGACTGCAGGTGTGCACCATCACGCCCAGTTTATATGCTTTATGCATGCTTGGCAAGTAATCTACTCACTGAATCTATAGCACCAGCCCTCTGGATACCAATTTTTAATGATAATACATCCATGAAGAATATTAATTAGCCTGATTTGTTGTTGATACTGGACTATATATTAGAACCACTATATTATGACTGTATAAATTATTCTTCTCAAAACTCAATGTTTATCACCCTCTGATGATACTTCCCATTAAAGAATCCTGTGATCCAAGGTTGAATTTCTAAAATTTTTAGTAAGTGTTTTTTTCCTCATAGTCTAATTTTAAAAGATTTAAGAAACTTGCCCAACTTTGTAGTTTGTACCCTGTCTTGATATTCATTTAATTGGTTCTGCTAATGTGAATGCCCTTTCAAATATGAAAAAATAAAGCAAGAGGGAAAAGTTGATTATTTCTGTAATTGGATTTTCTCTTGAATAAAATGATTTCACCTACTTTATCTTTCTGACTTAAGGGATGGGGTAGGGGCTAGTTTTCTTTCCCTTTGTAGTCAGCAGCTGACAGAAGAAGGTATAGTGACTTCCATCATATCAGGATGGCAGGGTGGTTCAGGCTGTAATTAATTAGTGATGCTGAACATACTCACCCATGCTTTCCTTTCCAAATCTCACTTTCTACTGTGTGCAAAATAATTCCATCCAGGAAGAATTCTAATTACTTTAGTAATTATCGTCTTATCT
Source organism: Sigmodon hispidus (assembly GCA_004025045.1). Lineage (NCBI taxonomy): Eukaryota > Metazoa > Chordata > Mammalia > Rodentia > Cricetidae > Sigmodon > Sigmodon hispidus. The sequence continues at coordinate 47,972 of PVIH01006327.1, read as the reverse complement.
CTAAATGGAATTCAGACATTCACTGCAGTTTATGAATGTTAGGACTGTTTCATTTCCTTTTCACCTTGAATACCAGAAAAATACACATCACCAAATCCGGCTTCATTGAACCTTATAATTCTTGTTACCATAGAAACAGAAAAACTCATATAAGAATCATGTTAACAGTACCATAGATAGTAAATACCTTCACTCCAACCCCCGGTGTCATAAAATGATTTTAATAACAGATGTGTGAGAATCCTGTGAAATTTAATATGGCTCCTTTTAAATATTATAACTGTATTATCCAGTATGCTTACTTTTAATTTTTAAAGCAATATCTTTGGTCTTATGTAAGGTTTTGTGCTTATTTCACACTGTTTGCTGTGCACTGCAAGCACAGCATCCTCGGATAAAATATTACATAGCATGGTGTTTATTTCATTTTTAGTTAGCAATGATGATTCATTTTACTTTTTTTCTTGAAGCAAAACTGTGTCTTTTGGGTTCATACCAGGTTTGGAACAGTAATAAATGCCACTAAATTCTTCAGTGTCATCAGCTCAAGCTGTCCCCAGGTTCCTCCCACCCCTTGTCTGTTTCACAGCCTTTCTTCTTTCTGAGTTTCAGACATGGTTTCTGTGTATGCTCAACCATCTTCACTACTGATAATAAGATCATTTGTTTTGTAGTTGTAAATTCTGATCTCCCCACATAATTTCAGTAAGTTTATGAATGATCTGCCATCTTACTCCTGCCTTGTATAATATATCTATTAATCTTACTTATTTAACTTTGCATTAAAATTGTATTGAATTTAACTAAATGATTTATTTTAATTTTTATATTTTATTAAAAGTCTTACTACTTCCAGTAAATATTAAAATTCTACATATTAAATTTTCTGTTTTTTAAATAAATAAATTTATTGCATGTAGCACCAGTTCTAGAAGGACATTTTCATACATGTATATGTTCTACATCAAGATTATCTCCCCACACTGAAACTAATACTTAAAACCTTGTGGTCCTTGCTTACCTGCACTCACTCCTGTGGCCTGGTGTCAGTTTTGATAGTGTAAATTATTTTTGCAAAACCAACAAACAAGAACTAATTAGTAAAAATTCCCCTAAAGGCTCTTTTTGCCCCATCTCCTGCGAGAATGAAGACCATTCTCAGCAACCAGACTGTGGACATTCCGGACAATGTGGACATCACTCTGAAGGGGCACACGGTCATTGTCAAGGGCCCCAGAGGAACCCTCCGCAGGGACTTCAATCATATCAATGTAGAGCTGAGTCTCTTCGGGAAAAAGAAGAGGCTTCGGGTTGACAAATGGTGGGGTAACAGAAAGGAACTGGCCACCGTCAGAACCATCTGCAGTCATGTTCAGAACATGATCAAGGGTGTTACACTGGGCTTCCGCTACAAGATGAGGTCTGTGTATGCTCACTTCCCTATCAACGTTGTTATTCAGGAGAATGGGTCTTTGGTCGAAATCCGAAACTTTTTGGGTGAAAAATATACCCGCAGAGTTCGGATGAGGACAGGCGTTGCTTGTTCTGTCTCTCAAGCCCAGAAGGATGAATTAATCCTTGAAGGAAATGACATTGAACTTGTTTCAAATTCAGTGGCTCTGATTCAGCAAGCCACAACAGTTAAAAACAAGGATATCAGAAAGTTTTTGAATGGCATCTATGTGTCAGAAAAGGGAACAGTGCAGCAGCCTGATGAGTAAAGCCTGAGTTTCCCAGCTCTAAAAACAAGATCCTGAATTTAAGTGATTTGTGGTGTTTTGGGAGACAATAAAAGATTTATATTGAAAAAAAAAATTCCCCTAAAGACAAACTAAATAGCTATCATGTCAACATCACATTTTGTCTAATGTCTAATGTCTTGAAACATCTTGATGTTGAAATGTCGAAAATATCTCCATACAAAGTAGGTGTGAACTTATCTTTAAGCATCATACATTATAGACTTTTACTGTGGAAAAGTTCATGTGTGCTGATTTATAGCAATTGTGTGCTTGCATTTGGTACGGGGTCTGACTCTGTAGTCCAGGCTATCCTGGAACTCCAGGTAGTCCTCCTGCCTCAGCCGCAGGAGTTTTAGGACTGCAACACACCGAGCCTTTAGGAACATAATTGTGCTCATGTTTGTTGTATTGAGTTTTCAGGCAGGAGGGTTTAGTGTCTTTCTTTTTATGGTTAATCATTATTTGATCCTAAAACAATATGACTACACATATGGTCTCATTAAAGTCACAGGATATGATCCCTCATACATTTGATGGTCTCTTCAGGATTATGCTAAGAAAGGAATTTATTTATTTTCATATTTTGAACATATTTTCATATTCTAATATAGGAACCTAGTTGGAAGGATGGATAGACAGATAGACACATGCCTATATACTAAACTGAGTGCCACAGTTGGAGAGAAGTTTGGAAGGATTGACAGACTCTCAGAAAGATAACTATTCATTTGAACAAACTTTCTAAAAAACAAAGTTTTGTGCAGTAATGCTATTTAGGCTGACATATTTTGTCTTTTTAATCTTTTAAAAGATTTATCTTCTTTTACATATGTGAGTGTTTTTCCTGCATACACACACACACACACACACACACACACACACACATACACACACCTGGTACCCCAGGACAACAGAAAAAGGAATTAGATCCCAAGAAATAGTTACTGATGGCTATGGCATACCAGATGAGTGCTGGGAACCCAGCCTGGGTCCTGTGCAAGAGCAAGTGCCCTTAACTGCTGAGCCATCATCTCTCCATTCCTTGAAGCTGGTTATTTTAAATAATCTTTGTCTTAGTTAAGATAGTTTTTAGTTTTCAACTATGATAGATGTGTTTTAATTGATCCCTTGAAACATGCAAACACTGCGAAACTGTGAGATGTTGGTGAAAGCTCGTCCCTGGACATTTTAAGACTCTTGTCACTGCCACAATATTATTTGGCTCTAGAGTTTTAAATTTTTTCTTACACTTTACTCATAAACTAGTTTACCAAATTTTCCATACTTTTTAATTTTAGTTAATGTAAGTTGTAGCCAAGGAAAGGGAAACCGCTTGTGTTATATAAGGTCTCCTTCAATGGTGTCTATACTCTGATTCTGTTCTCCTGTAATTTCCTAGCCCTTGCCTAGGGCACCAGCTGACAAGAGCTGTAAACAGAAGCAGGCTATGGAAGTGGTAGAATGGAGATTTGGTGCAAGGAGGCATCATTTATGCATCTGCTGCTGTTTGAATTGCCTCGAACTCACAACCACCCTCTAAGGGTTGCTTGTAATCCCCATTTTGTAGAAAATAGGGCTAACGCTGGGGTCTTTGAAATATTTTTGATAGCAAGGCTGTTACTATACCCAGGTCTGTCTGGTTCAAGTTCAGATTTTTCTCCTCTGATACAGTTGCTACTGTTTGACTCTAAGCCATCTGAATATAGGAATAATGACATTTATTTCTGGAAGAATAATAAAGACAACACTAAGGTCTTAGAAGGAATAAACGTAGCCTGAAGCCATTTAGTTTTCAGTTGCCTCTGTGTTCAGTGTGAGTAGTGGAAAGGGCAAAGAGAGGGCTCAAAGATTCAGGTTTAAATTCTGATTGCACCAGCAACAGCAGCGACCTTTGACGAACCTCTTCACCTCCAGACGGAGCATAGATATCTTTGCTCAAAAATACTACTGCAAAAATATTATCAGGTTTTAACATTGCAGTAAATTGTTGGAGAAAAACTATTATTAATAATAAGTTTTGTTCTCAGTGATCTTCTAATCCACTGAAACTTCCCCAGTCGTACAGTGAACATGTGGACACAGGTCAGAGGAAGATAGCCTTTGGGAGAGATTAAAACCTGCCGACTAGGGCCCTCATGTAATAAATCCTAGTTGTGTGACTGTCTGTAATTGAGCTCTCCGAGTCTTATCCCACTGCTGATATCCCCATTTGTCCTGCAGACTTACAAGAAGTTGTCTTAAGCAAAGTATAAATTGGTAGCACATTGCCTGGCATTAGGTGTTTATCTTTCTCTGACAAGGTTGCAGTGAGAGTGGGTGACACACACTCCCTGTTCAGCAAATGCCCTCCTGAGCTCCACATCCACGCAAGTGGATGAATGTTTACCACTGGTTGCTTTTACTAGGAACAAGCAAAGGCACCAAAGGTCTGCAGCAGTAATGCCAACTTGTTCAGCTCTGGGAAGAGTCATGCTTCTTTCACATGCATAGCGCAAAAGACTGGGAATAAATGCCCAAGCCAAGCCACACTGGTTTCTGTCCCTGTCACCCTGAGCTTCTTGGTACTCTCTCTCTCTCTCTCTCTCTCTCTCTCTCTCTCTCTCTCGCTCTCTCTCTCTCTCTCTCTCCCTCTCTCTCTCTCCCAGGTCATTTAAGATTTTTTTAAAAGGATTTATTTATTATATTTATTGTTTTTTATGTACATGTGATAGTGGACAATTTTTCTTTCACAATATGAATTGCCATATTTTCTTCATGCCCTCAACAGCTAGTAAGTGCTTGAAGTGTTTCTAATTTTGGCCCGTTATGAAGAGTAATAGAAATTCCACTTCTCCAATATCCATTTATAGTTACTGGGTTACCATATATGTTCTGCCTAACTACTTAGGAACTTCCCAACCTGTTTGCCAAATGACCACATGATGTTAAACTGCAGCCTATAACAGATGAGGGTTCGATTTTATCTTGTGCACCTACATCTGGTCTTGTCCTTTTTGAAGTTTGAGCTACACTACTGGGTTTGTGGTTTTCACTTGACTTCCTAGAGCAAATCGTTCCATGCTTATTATCTAGCCTCTTTTCTAGTCCAGTGTTGATTAAATTTTTGGCCTGTTTGTTGTTTTGTGTTTTCATTAGTAAGCCAGAAGATTTTGAAATGATTTTGGGGACAAGAGTCATTGAAGGCACAAGGTTCAGAAGTATGTTCTCATAATGCATTCCTTATCTCTTCATTTATTTACTTATAAATAAATGTGTGTGGTGGGTGTGTGTACAGTGTGTATTCACAGAACATTAGACTAGAAAGGCTCTGAAGGGAAGAAGGGATCTTAAGGGTGCTAGGAGACAGAATGATGGACTAAGTGTGAATGGAAGACTAAGGGGGCTAACTGGGGAAGAAAGCAGGCATTGGGGACGGGACAGAGCAAAGCGTCATGGCATGTGCATGGTGAGGAAGGGGTCACGATGAAGCCCAGCACTTCACATGCTAACTTGAAATGTTCATATGTAATTTTGAAGTCACTGAATTTTTTCTACTTAATTTCTCTTTGCAACTTTTATATTAAAACTTACTTGATGTGTCTTTTTTTGCCTCTCAACTCTTTCTTCTTTCTTTCTTTCTTCATTTATTTATTTATTTTTATAAAATAAAGACCTTTATCCATGTATCCCCTTTTTCCAACTCTCTTCCCCCTTCGACCCCTCCCAGTCAGCCTTAGCCTCCCTCCTCCTCATACCCCCACCCCTCCCCAGAAAGGGCAAGAGGTCCCAAGGTGGATTAGCTCAGCATCCATTCCAGGCAAGTTCGATTTCCTCATCCTAATATCCAGACTGAGTTAGGTGTTCCTCTAAAGGGAATGGGCTCCAAAGTGCCAGTCCATGCACAGAAACACAATCTAATCCCTTCCCTTGAAGCTCCATATACTGCCCATGTCAGTGGACAGTTGCCTATCCTTGGAGGGCCTAGTTCCTTTTCCTGATGGTTCCCAGGTGGCTGTTCATAATTCAGTGAGCTCTACAGAGCTCCAGGCAGCCATCACTGTGAGAATTTTCCTCATAGTCCCTATCCCCTTGCTCACATAGAGTCTCCTCCCCTGCTATCAGCTGGATCAGAGACTCAGCCCAGTGCTCAGCCATATATCTTTCCCTCTACCTCTATTCATTGTTTGATGTAAGTTCTGTGATGGCATTTAGAGTGGTTATTCATTTGATTATGAGGCAAGTCCTGTCTAGGCAACTCCTTCACTATTGGTTGGACACCTAGGCAGGGACATCCTGTAAGTTCTTGAGGTTTCCCTAGCACCTGGTCTTTTTCCAATCCCATATTTGCTTCCTCTATTAAGATCTCCATCTCTTTTGTTTCTCTCCCTCCTTATTGATCCTCTCAATCATCTCCTTTTCTCGTGATTTGTCCCCACCCATTCTTAGTTGCAACTCCTTGTGCTCCCAATTAGCTAAGGAGCTCTTCTCTAGTTTCTCTTCCTAAGGGACTCTCTGGATATCTCTCTTAAGTTCCTTCAGATCCCAAGCTGTTCAGTGGTTCTGGTTTGCAGCTTGGGTGTTCTTTGCTTTTTGTTTAAAGTTCACTAACGAGTGAGTACATCCCTTGCTTATCTTTCTGGGTTTGTGATATCTCACTCAGGAGGATATTCTCCAAATCCATCCATTTGCCTGCAAATTTTAGGATAGCATTTTTTTTTTTCTTACTGCTGAGTAGTACTCCATTGTGTAGATGTACTACAGTTTGTTAATCCATTCTTCACTTGAGGGGCATCTAGGTTGTTCCCAGGTTCTTGCTATTACAAATAATGCTGCTATGCACATAGTTGAGCTAATGCTTTTGGGGTGCGAATGTGCATCTTTAGGGTATACACCCAGAAGTGGTATTGCTGGGTCCTTGGGGAGATTGATTCTCAGTTTTCTGAGAAACTGTACTTAATGAAATTCTTTCATACGTGTTTTTATTTCTTATTGTTTCTTTTTGATTATTAATGATTAATACATAAAAATATAACTGATGTTCTCAGATTGTTCTTGGATCTTGCAAGCTTTCTTAGGCCGCCATATCCTTATAGCCTAATTAGATTTCTTTATATTTTCTAAGTGACTTCTTATCCTTTGAAGAGTCAGCTAACTTTCTCCTTTACAACAGTCATGCCTCTAGTTTCTCTTGATTGTCCTCCTTTTCTAACCAGGCTTCCGTAATATGTCGAGTTGAAGAAGTGAGAGCAGGAATCCATGACTTAACATTATCAATTTTATTCGGAAAAAATCTAGTCTTTGGGAAATATATGAACTATAATTTTTTTGAGTATTTGATTTCTCAACCAAAAATTGTTGATCTGCTGGGACCACCCTTGGGGGGATATCTTTTATTCCTTTAGTGTGATTTGGTATATTGATTGATATTTGCATTTCAGATTACTTTTGCATTAAAAATTTGGATATATAATCCTTCTCATATATTGTTGGGTTCAGTTTGCTAATGTTTTTAAGAAAACATTTTCTTTGTGTTCATGAGAGGTATTAGTATAGAATTTATTTGTAATCAGTTTATTTGATTTCAGAATATGCTACACTCTAAATCCTTTACTTTTTTGTTTGCTATAATAGTTTCTGTAACATTAATCTTATTTTTTCTTATGTATTTAGTAGAATCTGCCATGATATTAAATTAGAAATTTAATTTTGTAGTAGGCAGAAGTGTATTTGGATTTTCTGTTTTTTCTGAGGCCTATTTTTATAATTTAAAGAGTCATTTAAAGAACTCTCCAGTTTTATCTAATTTGCAAATCCTACCATAAAGCTGTGTGTAGTGTACCCTCAAATGCTGCATCAGTGTTATAAGTAGCATTTGTAGTCAGGTCCCTTCTTTCATGCCTGAAGTTGATCACTTATATTTCCTGTTTTTCGTAGCCTAGTTAGAACTTAAGTAATTTTAATTTGTAGAAGTGTCTTGATTTTTTTTTCTCTTAGTGTTTCCCATTTTGTTGTTTTCTTCTTATACTTTTTATTTTCTCTCTATTTTACTTTGAGTTTGCTTTCTTCCTCTTTGCTGGTTTTGTGAGGTAAAAGCTAAGAATATTGATTTTATATCTTCCAAATACAGTTATTAAATGAAAGTGTTCTTAAAAAATCAAATCAGGAAATGCATATATATCTTTTTTCATTCAAAGCAAAATGACTCTTGAAATGTCTTTCTCTGTGTTGTCTTTTGTACCACCAAACTGGTTTATATGGTGATAGAGGTCAAACCCAGGGCATGTGTTCTAGGGAAGCATTCTACCAAGTGAGCTATGTCACTCAAATCCTCAAGCCCCAACCTACTGCTTAGAGATACTATATAGTCATTACAGGTTCCTAATAAATTTCTGTAACTGAACGTATCTGTTTCTGACAAGTCAGATATGCAATTAGGATTCCTCCTATTCTGTTCTCAAGTTATTTTACAAGCATGCTTTATCAGTAAATATATGACAGAGAAAATGATGAGTCATATTTTTCCTGTTATTCCTATTCATTAAATATTTTATTTCATCCTTTCAGTATTACTTCTTAAAACTATTAAGAAAACACAAATATTAAAAGGGTTTTAAATTCAAGAACATCAGTAGTTAGTTATTGCATACATTTTACTCACTATTTCATTAAATTTGTAAAAATGAATTTCTTTTTAAAATAGTGTTTTGAAAATTCAGTATTTAAAGACAGTATTTGCCCAGAATTAGCATTTAAATATTTGTAATAATATTCTGTTTTACATTCCCATCATCTCCTCTTACTTAAATCACAAGATACAAAATTAGAATTTGCTTCACTTTAAACTTCTTTGATTTTTGCATACTGAGAATTATTTGCTAGGCAAATTAACAATGTAAATGAGATTTTAGTTGGCTTACCTAAGGGATCAAATTATTTTCAAGACTATAAGTGGAAACATTTGCATATTTTAAATTAATGTATAGATGAGCCTTGTCTGATATTCAGGTACAGATTCTACTTTTATGATATAAATAATCAACTTATACTCTTACATACTTTTAACCAATTAAACAGTTTCTACTTCTAAATATTTTCATGCCATTAATTTGTGGTTTTCTGTCTCCTGTGTTACTAGACCAAATTTTGAATTTGTTATTGAGTTATGTTTGCATTTGAACATCCCAGTTCACTGTGGTTTCTTTAAAGGTTTGTCACAATCCACCACCCCACCTCACTACCACCAAGGAAACCAGAGTCAGCAGGTGTTGGCCAGTGCTGACCACAACTGATGGATAGAGAAGCTGGATGATCAGAAAGGGACTTTCCTTTGGGAATACCCCGCAGCTATTGCCAAATTCATTCTGATTCAAAAATTAGGACAATAACCAATTGTCTTCATTTCTCTTCATGTTTCACAAGCAAGATAATTTCGAAGATATTTTTAATTTCCTGGGTGAGATGGACTCTTGTCATCTGTTATCTTTTGCCTCTATTTTTAGCTGTGGATTTCTTTTGATCATGACTAGTTAGAAGTCAAGTGTAAAAACTAGCTAGTAGAAAGTTATTTATTCACTTCTTTCTGTTCATGTACTTAGGCTAAAAAAAAAATGGCCTTTTTTCTGTATCTTACTAAGGAAGTATATTTCTCTATGATTTCTCAAATGTGATTTTGATTGTCCTTGAAGGAAGAAGTGAGTTTATGTCACAATAGACCATTTATTTCCTTCTTAAGAAATTGTTCTTTGTATTTATCATCACATAGAAAAATTCTTGGGATTACTTTACAAGTTATAATTCATCTAAGTTAATGACTTTATGAGGCAAAGTAGAAATACCTTTAGAGTGACTGGGTTGTGTTCTCTTCACCTAAACATAAAGTACTATGCAGAGGGTATTGGAACAATTCTGTTTTCATGAATGCACTTGTTAGGACCACCACAGTTTGACCACACCTTCTCTCTACACCACAAAATTGCTTTACACATATATGAAGACCTCTGTATGACAGAAAAGGAGGCATAGCAGGATATGGAAAATGCTCCCTAATGTGTGTGAGTTCATTCATAATTTTGGAGTACTGTTAGTAACTGTTCTATCATTCAAACTTTTAACAGTGCATTTAGCATTGCACTGTTAAAAGTTTCGGAAAACTTTGTAGCCAACCTCATAGAAACTGTAATGCTGTGGAGAAAAATGGCACCACCTCCTACATTTGATCCTACTGAAAGCAAAAATAGTTTTCTCTATATTCACTCTACAAATAAATGCCTACAGAGGCTGGAAAGATGGCTCAGCAGTTAGGAGCACTAGCTACTCTTGTAGAGGACTTGGGTTTAATTTCTAGAACCCACTTGGTGGTCATGAATGTCTGTAACTTCAGTGCTAAGGTCATCTGATGCCTATTTTGACCTTGGTGGGCACCAGGCTTGAGGTACACAGATATACTTGAAGAGAAAATACTCAGACACATAAGATATCTTTTAAAAAATGCTTGCAGTGTTTTGTTCTATAATACCCAAAAGATAGTTAAAAGGGCTATTTGTTGATGAAAATTCTCAGCCTGAAAGAAATATGTACAAAGAGTGTGAGGAGAGATCTGGACATCTTTAAGTAAGAAATGATGTTGTGCCTCTGAAACTGAAACAAGGTGTCCTATGAAGGAAAACTGAACACAGAGAAAAAGCTGTGAGAAACTGAAACGGTCTGAATTACTGCTTTTTTTTTAAACTAGAGAATGGAATACATGTTCAAGTAAATTTTCTGGAAGATAAGACAAATAACATACATGAAAAAATGAATCTAATGATCAAACTAGTAGTTTCAACATTCAAAAGAAAAGAATCTCTAAGAGAAATTGTTATAAATGACATTTTCTCTAGAAATTACTAAAGAAATAATACAAGATGATCTCCTAGAGAAATTATTAAAGAAATAATAGGAGAGAATTAGATTCTAATCTGAAAGACCTAAGATTATGCCTTGTAAAATGGTTTTAAAAAATTTAAGGAAAGCCATATTAGCATGAAATTTAAAATAATTTTTAAAAACCTGACACCCTAAAAAGCAAGTGATAGATATAGCACATGTAATGTAGTATGTATGGCTAGAGTGTGGTTCAGTCATAGAGCATTTATCGGGCTGACCTAGGTGCTAGATTTAATATCAAGCACTGGAAAAGTGTGAATATGCTTAGGAATGAATTTCATACCTTCAGTATCTATCAGCATTTTTTTCAAAGGAGCAATGCAAAATTCTGATGGATAATAATTTCAATTTGGAATATTATGTGCCACTGTACTGCCAATCAGTTGTGTGTTCAGACATCTTGAGAGCTAATAACAGTGTCACCTGATACTGAGACACACTCCAGCAGAATGGAAGACGTAATCGAGAGTTAACAACACCTAGGACCTAGGAAAGCAAGACCGAAAGAAAGAGAAAGCAAGGAGCATCAGTTAAGGGTAACAACCAGTACATTGCTAGAGTAGTGCACAGTGGAAGAAAGTAGCAGTGGCCTTTCCAGAAACTAGAGACATGGACGTTGAGAGGTCTAATAGATCAAGAATTTAGCAAATGAGTTTGATTTTCTCATCTTTCCTCCACCCCCACCACCTTTGTCAGGCATTGAACCCAAGACACTGGACATGTTTAACAAGCTCTGCCCCTGGGCAACAGCCCATCCTACTGTTGAGTTTCCTAGGTCTGATGAAACCTTGAGAAAATATCAGTTTAGGAACATAAAATTTTAAGCAAACTTTCCAAAGAGGCAGTTACTGCCCTTAGGAAAACTTAAATGTTGTTGAGAAACAATTTGGCCTACCAGTTGTCTTTGCAGTTCTTCTATGGGCATACTGTGAATACAGTGTTAAGAACATAGAATTAGAGTACATTTACAGCTAGTTCATTTACTATCATGTGAAAGTCCTTAAATACTGCCTTTAAAAAACCAACAAATCCAGAAACAGCAGAGTAAGCATCTATCTTAAGAGACTGGGAAGAAAGCAAAACAAAACATGTCTAAAAGCATTAAAAATGGATGTCTCTGAGGATGGCCAGAGGCCACTATATTTCGTTGTATCTCACAGTATTTAGAGCTTTTCAAAACTATTTGCAAGTGTTCTGTCCTAAAAAAAATAAACTGTATTTTTTAAAATGCCATTTAAAATGTCAAGGAAATGAAATAATTCTGGCTCATAGTCAACTTCTTTTTACATTTTTGCCTGTTTTTCTTCTCCAGGGTTCCTGGAATAACGATTGCTACAGATATTATCTGTGGTTTTCCTGGAGAAACCGATCAGGACTTTCAAGAAACACTGAAACTTGTTGAAGAGTACAAATTTCCAAGCCTCTTCATCAACCAGTTCTATCCAAGACCTGGAACTCCTGCTGCAAAAGCCGAACAAGTTCCAGCACACGTGGTAAGAGCCCATTCACAGGAGCCATTAGTTATGCCAGTAGCTACACAGACAAACCTATTTTGCCTTTCCAATGGCACTAGCTCATGGCTAACCTTTATGTTCCTAAATATGAGGGCCATTCATGCTGGCATGGTCACGGAAGAGTTTAATGACCTCATGCAATGACAGGCAAACATTTTCTCTTTAGGAGGAAGGTTCAAAATATATATACCTATAAATTATTTGGTGGTTTTATATCATACCCCCTATCAAACTCAGTTATCAGACCTCTCAGGTTCATCCCTACTCTTATGATCTCCCCATTTAAAAAAAAAAATGCTCATTTACTTACTGGAGCATAATTAAACTCGCTGTGGTCAGACCCTTAAAGAAAACAAGTCTTTCCTCAACCACACCCCTGCCAGAGGCCATCAGTGCAGAAGTGAGGCACTGTGTCACTTAGCTATGTTCTAGTCTTGAATTTTTGTATACAATGACATCTTTTTTTTTTTTTTTAAGTTCTCTAATGAGTGAATGCATCCCCTGCTTATCTTTCTGTGTTTGTGATACCTTGCTCAGGAGGATATTCTCTAAATCCATCCATTTGCCTGCAAATTTTAGGATATCATTTTTTTCTTACTGCAGAGTAGTAATCTCTGTCACTTGTAGGGTTGGTAAAAATCTTTTTGCATTCTGTAGCCTGTCGTTTTGTCTTATTGACTATGTGTCCGTGGCCTTACAGAAGCGTCTCAGTTTCAGGAGGTCCCACTTATTGATTGTTGTTCTTAGTATCTGTGCCACTGGTGTTATATTTAGGAAGTGGTTACCTGTGCCAATGAGTTGGAGGGTGTTTCCCATTCTCTTTTCTGTCAAGTTCAATGTAGCTGGGTTTATGTTGAGGTCTTTGATCCACTTGGATTGAAGTTTTGTGCAAGGTGATAGGTTTGGATCTATTTCCATTTTTCTACACACTACCATCCACTTATGCCAACACCATTTGTTGAAGATACTATCTTTCCTCCATTGAATATTTTTGGCCTCTTTGTCAAAAATCAGGGGTTCATAGGTGTGTGGGTAAATGTTGGGGTCTTCTATTCAGTTCCATTGATCCACAAGTCTGTTTTTATACCAGTACCAAGCTGTTTCTACTACTGTAGCTCTATAGTACAATTTGAAGTCAGGGATGGTGATGCCTCCTGAAATTCTGTTGTTGAACAAAATTGTTTTGACAATCCTGGCATTCCTGTCATTCCAAATAAAATTGAGTTTTGTTCTTTCAAGGTCTGTAAAAATTTGTGGTGGGATTTTGATGGGAATTGCATTGAATCTGTAGATTGCTTTTGGTAAGATTGCCATTTTCACACTGTTGATCCTACCTATCCAGGAACATGGGAGATCTTCCCATTTTCTGATACCTCTTCAATTTCTTTCTTCAGAGATTTAAAATTTTTGTCAAACAGATCTGTTACTTCTTTGTTTATAATTACACCAAAGTATTTAATGCTATTTGTAGCTATTATAAAAGGTGATTATTTCCCTTATTTCTTTCTCAGCCCTTTTATCTTTAGTGTATAAGAGGGCTACTGATTTCTTTGAGTTAATCTTGTATCCTGCTACATTGCTGAAGAAGTTCCTTGGTAGAATTTTGTGGGTCACTTATGTATACAACCATGTCATCTGCAAATAGAGATAGTTTGACTACTTTTTTTCCAATTTGAATCCCTTTAATCTCCTTTCATTCTCTTTTTGCTTTACCTAAAACTTTGAGAACTATGTTGAATAGTTAAGGGGAGAGGGAACAGTCTTGTCTAGTTCCTGAATTTAGTGGGATTGCTTTGAGTTTTTCTTTGTTTAGTTTGATGTTGGCCGTTGCCTTTTTGTAAATTGCTTTTATTATATTTAGGTATTTTCCCTGTATTCTTGATCTCTCCAGCACTTTTATCATTAAGGAGTGTTGGATTTTGTCAAAGGATTTTTCAGCATGGAAGGAAATGATCATGTGGTTTATATGATGGATGACATTTACTGTTTTCTGTATGTTGAACCATCCTTGCATTTCTGGGATCATGGTGAATGACTATTTTTATATGTTGTTGGATTCAGTTTGCCAGAATTTTGTTGAGAATTTTTGCATCATTGTTCATGAGGGAAATTGGTCTGTAATTCTCTTTCTTTGCTTTCATTGTTTCCATTGAATAGTCAGGTGTTATTCAGATGGGTCTGCCTTTATAGGTGATTTGACCTTTTTCCTTTGCAACTCTTAGTATTTTTTCTTTGTTCTGTAGGTTTAGTGGCTTGATTATTACATGGCAAGCAGGCGGTTTTTGTGCGTCTAGTCTATTTGGTGTTTTGTAGCCTTCCTGTATCTTTATAGGCATTGCCTTCTTTAGGTTGAGGAAGTTTTCTTCTGTGATTTTGTTGAATATATTTTCTGTGCCTTTGAGCTAGTATTCTTCTCCAATTCCAATTATTCTCAGGTTTGGCCTTTTCATGGTGTCCCAAATTTCCTGGACATGTTGTGTTATGACTTTTTTGGTTTTAGTGGTTTTTTTAAACTAATATATTTATTACCACTATTGAGTCTTCCACCGCAAAGATTCTCTCTCCCATCTCTTGGATTCTATTGGTTATGCTTGAATCTGTGGTTCCTGGTCTTTTCTCAGATTTTCTATTTCTACTTTTGTCTCAGTTTGTGCCTTCTTTATTGTTTCTATTTCAATTTTTAATTCTTGGTAAATTTCTTTCACTTCTTTGCTTTCTTTTTCTTGTTTTCCTTTATTTTCTTTCAGTGCTTTGTTCATCTCTTCTAATTTTCTGTTTGTATTTTCTGCTGTTTCTTTAAGGGAGTTTTTTGTATTCTCTTTTAAGTCTTCTATTAGTTTCATAAAACCATTTTTAAGGTCATTTTCTTCTGTTCCCTCTTTGTTGTTATGTTCAGGTCTTGAAGCTATACAACCACTTGCTTCTTCTGGTGGTGTCTTGTTGACCTTTGTATTGTTGTATGTATTCTTGCACTGCTGTCTGTCCATTGTTTCCCCAATTCACTCTTGGTTAGTTCTTGGTCGGCTCTTAGTGAATTGCTAGTCTGAGGGCTCTTAATTAGCTACGTGTTCAGAGGGTGGGTTGCTCTCCTGAGGTCTCAGTGCTATGATGTCAGTTGTCACCTCTTGACCTCTTACCTCTCAGCCCAGGGACTTGGCTGTTCCCAAGCTGCTATTAAGCCAACAGCGTTCTGGGTGGGCTGTACTCAGTGCTGAAGCCCAGTGGCCTTCTCAGGGCCTGGGTTCAGGTGACAAAAGTCAGCATCTGACCTCTGACCTCTCAGCTGTGCTTTTAGAAACGCCTCTTCTTCCCTACTGCTGTTATGCCAGTAGTGGTCTTGGGCAGACTGTGTTCCCTGCTGAAGCCAAGTCTCTCATCTCTCAGCCGTGCCCCCAGGACCAACGGACTCAGCTGTTGCCCCGCTGTTAGCATGCCAGCCAGGTTCTGGCCAGGCTGTGCTCCATGTCAAAACGGAGTGTCCATCCTAAAAAGAAGGTTCAATTTTTAAAAACTTTTAAAATCACTATCTTGTATTTACTTGCATGTACATTGTAAATTTTTGGATGTTTTGAAATCAGGCAACATTTCAAAACACTGTAGTATGGGCTAGGATGTAACACAATTACAGCCTAACATACATAAGTCCCTCATTTTCATCTCCAGCACATCAAAGTAAACAAGTAAATGAAATAAAAGATACATATCTGAGCAAATAGGCTTTATATTTTTCTACTACATAAAAGTCCATTTTAATTATTTACTTGTTGGAAATTTTGTGGTTTTTTTACTTGATTCTTATACCATTATCATCTGTCTATTCTTCTATCCATCTGCCTATTTTCTATTTATCTATCTTCTAGCTACTCATCTGTCATTTACCTATCCATCAACTTATCCATCCAAACAAATGTGCATTGTATTCTCAGTTTAAATGAATATACTGGTTAATTTTCTTTCTGATTGCAAAATAAAAATAAAAAATAAAAAAGCTGGACTTTAATACCACAGATAAATAACTTTACATAGACATGAAAATAAACTAGTTCATTACCGTTTTAACGTTATTTATTATTGAGATCTGTTTTTGGTGTTTGGGGTCTGTGAGTCAGCAGTTCGTGTGCAGTGCACCCTGTATCACAGTCAGGTATGGGACAGTTTCATCAGCAACCCAGATTCCTTCTCTCCTGTGTTCATCTACTCCTTTCATCACTAGCTTCTAACCTGTTCTTTGCCATAATTCAATTCATTTTTATAACTCTATCAAGAATCTTTTTGAAATAAATCACATCTACTGATCTTGCTTTCTGTATGTAAATGTTATAGATCATTCATAGTAGCTTGTGTATTTTCATATAGTGATTATTGGGTGTACAGCCCATCAGATTAAGAACATTCTCTGTATATGAAGGTCCCTGACATGGCCATACAGAAATGGATCACTGTCCTCTCCCTTGCGAGAAGAAATTACTTTCTCTAATTGAACAGGAGACTTCATCAGTATATGGGTTTGGGTTTTGTTCATTTCCTTCTCATCGTTAATGAATCTGGTATTTTTGCAAAGTGACTATAGAGCATCATTTTCTTTGCTGTATAATGTTTTTCATGTAAGTTATTTATCCTATCGTTAGAGGGAAGTGGGCCTTTTTCAGCTTCTTAACATAAAAACTGCAGTTGATATAGTTATCACCATTCTTGTTTTAAATTTTGTTTTATTCATATGTATGTTTTATTCTGTGTCTAGTAAAAAGTATTATTGTATTTTCATGGAACATACAGTTGACCTGCTAGGCTAAGGACTGGCAAATCGACTTCCTAAATAGTTGAATAAATATACAATCCCTGTTGCTGTGTGTAGTATGATAATTTTGGCCTGCCTACTCCCACGGTTTAGACCTGCCTGAGACCACTTATCTGGACCAGCAATTCCAAAGAAACACACACAGATGCTTATATTAATTTCATGCTGTGTGACCTATGGCTGAGGCATATTGCTAGCTAGCTCTTTCATCTTATTTCAACCCATCTTCATTAATCTGTCTTGCTATGTGACCCGTGGCTTACCTATTTCTTTGGATGTTTCTCCCTGTGGATCGTGTCTCTGTCTGACTCTGCCCTCTTACCTATCCTTTGATTCCTGCCTACTGCTACTGTGCCTTATATACACCAGAACAGTTTCTTTATTTAAGGAATGACATTCACAGCATGCAGAAAGACATTCCCACATCAGTCATATTTTAAAAAGCTATCAGATCATCTGCTCAGAGTTTTGTACTCATGATGTTTGTATTACGTATGTAATGTTATCTAACTGGCTTTCTATCTCTTTGGGAATGAGTAGTATTCAGCCATCTGTTTATTGGCTCTTGGGTGATACCCATAGCATTCTGTGGTTTCAATTTTCAGTTCACTAAAAACATCTGGTAATGAGCACCTTCTCACTTGATCTCCTTCTTCACATATATTTTCTTGGGCAGGGCATCTGCTAAGGTCTTTTGCATGTTTGGAACATGCTCTTTTTTTTCTTATTGGAAAGCTTTTAGAATTCTTTGTGATTTAGGGTAAGAATCCTTGAGATACATCTTTCACAAAGATTTTTCTCTGTGTGTCTTGTCTTGAGTGACAATTATCTTTCTACCATATCATCATTAAACTTTTTCATGTGTTTATACCCTCGCTGATACAACATACCCCACATAGTGACTTGGACAACAGAGATATATGTCTGCACATTTCTGAATGTTGGAGGCACAGAGACAGACCCAAGTCAATTCTTACACGTGTAGAAATCTTTCCTGGCTTCTTCCTAGAGTCTAGGGTTTGCTGGCCAGCTAAGGTGTGCTTGGTTTGCCATTGTATGCCTTTAGTCTCTGCTTTCATTGTTACCGGGTGTCCTCCATCTCCTAGAGGGCTAAAGGCTCTTCCTACTCCTCACCCTAACTGTTTTTTATGTGTGACATCATTTCTAACATTTTGAGGTGATTAGAACTTCAAATAAATGTTTTGGGGGAAACAGTCTGATGCCTCTTACATTCTGGTAATTATGCTCTATACAAAAACCACTGCATGAAGTTTTAACTTTATAAAATTCAAAATCATAAATTCAGAGAATTGGACATTAACAATGAAACTTTAGAGATTTACTGTCATAGAGTAGATTTATAGTATACATTGTGTCTTCTTCTATCACCAGCATGTACCAGATATTAGTAATTATTTATCCTGCTATCTTAGGTAGTTTATGAAAAAGCTTATTGCAACATTCACTAAAGTACAAGACTGTAGTAAGTGAGCAATAAATATTTTCTCTAATTTATTCCTCATTTCCTTACTAAGACAAATCGATGATGTGTGTCTAACTTATGGTGAAGGACCACCACAAACCAGGTGCTCTCCAGTAACAGTTTTCTCTGTCTAAAGAATGACTTTTAATAAGAAAGAGCCATTTTTACATGCATTTCATCTCTTCTACACACTACCTATATGTTCTTCCCTCATAGGTGATATAAAATGGACTTCCATATACATATTTATTTCTTTTTAAGTACTTTTATATTCACAATAACATTAATATAAGCAAATCTTGGTGTTTTGAATTGTTTTAATGCCCTGATAAATGGACTAAATTATATATGTTTCTTAATCAGGTAAGTCACAGGTGGCCAAAGTACTGGCCTGTTAAGTTTGCATTTTCAAAAGGCAAAAGGGTAATTTCCTTGCCAGTTCTCTACTATAGCTATTAAAATAAAACAATAATTTAGAGTTTATAATGAAACTAGATGATATATTTTCATGAAAAATTAAACTAAAATTTATTTTTAGCTATTGTAAGGATACGTATGCAGATGATTTAATAGTGAAAATACCCAAGCCAAATGAGAATGATCTTGGAGTAGTTAAAGAAAGTTCAGAGTTATATGTTTATATCCTCTACTCCATTGTGTTTTTATTCCTTGTCTTTATTTATTTTAATTCTAACAGTATATTTATTTGTGGATGAGCTTCTCAGCCTGTTTGAAAAAGGTCACTTATATTAAAAAAAAATAATAATAAACAACCAAAAAAAGCCTTTTGATTCTTAGCTATCACTTCTAAACTTCCTTTCTAGAAAATTTTAATGAAAAATAACGAAATTAATTATGTTATGGTCTTTATTTGAATAGGTATGTCACTTGAAGGAATACATCTTAGCTAACAAGAATAATTTGAGGGGTATTCATAATAGATTGCAGTATAGTTATGATACTTACTACTTGCCTTACATACTGGAACCAGAAAGTAAAAGTGATGTTTCTAAATATATTAGTAAAAAAAAGAATTATGGTTCACTTACCAGAAGTTTTTGGAATTTTACCCTTAGCATAAAGAAGCCACAGTAGAAAACCATTGCCTTAGCCCCAAGGACTGTATGTTTTAATAGAGAAGGAGGAGGTCTGAAGAGATGTCCTCTAGATAGATAGAGAAAACTTTACTCAAATTTTTTATGTAGGTGAGTCCATTTTTCCTATAGATGATGTGGCTACCTAAATAATATGCAGAAGCTCGTTTAGTGACTTATCATGGCTCTCCCAGATCTTACTGTCTTGAGTCAGGGCGTATTGTATTTAAAAACACGTGTCCCTTCTTCCTCCCACACAAACAAATATATGAGAGAGTTCTATTATTCTATCTCCACATTAGTTTCTGAATATGATCCTAAGTCTAACAGCTTAGTACTTAGAAAACAAGCTGTATTCAAGGGATCCCAATCCTTTCAGCCTACATCATAGTACTGGTGTGTTATTTGCACAGATTCAAATGTTTCAAGTATTTTACTGTGGAGAAAAGGAACAAAGAGGTTCATACTCTAGGTAGTTGAGCCCATTTCATGAGAAATTAGAGTGTAAAAGGCACCACATAAACTTCAAGTCTGTGTTTTGTAATCTGTAGAAACATCAAGCTTGAACACATTTGGAAAAAGGTAATTCTTTAAACATTTTATTACATTGAGTACCTCTTTTTATTCTCTATCTACCCTTATTTAAAAACCTAAGGAAAAGAGGCAATAACGTTGACTTTTAAGGTTATAAAACTAACAAAAACTATATACAAGCCTCTACTGTGGAAAGAAAGGATTTCCGGTAATGCTCAAAGGACAGCCTCAACAGCCTGGTCAAGCATTTACTTGGTTGTGTGCCATGCTGAATCTAAATATTACTCTAGGCTGAAATAAAGTGTGTAAGGCTCTCATGAAGAACATGCTGGTGATCTCCAGGATTACAGACCCTGTATGTGCATATGTGGTAGTGCAGCATACCATTTCCCCATAGGCCGCACAGGCCTAGCAGAGAGGTGTTGCCTTGGAGATAGTTGTATGGAGGAGTGAGTCTTTGGGGCTAAAGAGAGGGATTCACATTTAAGAGCATTGGCTACTCTTGCAGAAGATCTGGCTTCCATTCCCAGCATGCACATGGCAACTTCAGTTTCAGGGAATATGACACGTCTTCTGGCTTCCATAGGTAATGGGCACACATGACATACAGAGACACCCAGGCAGGGAAAACATTTATATATAAAATAATGTTTAAAAGCATAAGCTTCTCATTCCACTCAGTCAGAACCACGCTTTCCAAATTTCAACATTTTCCCTGAGTATGCTCATTGTGACCACCTCAGTTTTCTGCCATATTTGACCTCTTGCCTACCTTCCCACCCTTTGATTAGGTCCTGATGTGAAAGGTTAAATTCTGTCACATGTCAGTCAGCAGTGCAGTGGAGACTAGGTCCAGCACAAGCCCTGATTCTGTGGTAGTCTGTGTTTGTGATTGTAAAAAGCAGCAGAATTTTGTTGATAACTGTTCAAAAGACCCCCAGTTAATCATACATAACCCATTA
This sequence comes from Sigmodon hispidus, assembly GCA_004025045.1. Taxonomy (NCBI): domain Eukaryota; kingdom Metazoa; phylum Chordata; class Mammalia; order Rodentia; family Cricetidae; genus Sigmodon; species Sigmodon hispidus. The sequence goes on along the minus strand of PVIH01006327.1, from coordinate 26,941 downwards.
AAAAACAAAATAAAAAGATGGATGTCTCTTCTTGAGCATCATTAGTTCTATAACCACCATTTCAGGTTTCTTTTAAAAATCTAAATTTGAGATAATGACGAGTGAGTATGATTCTACTGACCCTCATTTATGATTTATAATGATCTTACAGAAAACCATGGGAAACAAACAAAGCCTACATAATGTGTTCAATTTGTTTCCTCAAACTTGGTTTTATTTTTATATTAACTTTCATCCTACTTTTAGGAATTTTTAATTACCATGACTGTAAGAAAAAATATGACTGCAGGTGTTTTTCTATGTTAGATGTTGAGAGTGTTTTAAGATGGAGAATGACTGACTTGACTGGATTAAAAGGAAGATATAAATCCTGGTTTTTGAAAAGTCATCTTTATTCTATTTCAGTGTAGGGTTTTTTTTTTTCCTTTTCATAGGGGATTATGTGCCTTGTTTTAAGCAAGTTTCAAAAAATTGCAAGGATCTACATAATTCTTCTGTATCTTTTTTATGAACCTGATTTATTAAAATTATAATATTCAATTTGAACTTATTTTTATTACCTTAATAATAGTTCTATAAGAGATGAGCCTGTTTGAACTAACTTCTAAGAAAAAAAGGACCTTATGATGCTGTCTCATGGTTTTGATCTTGTATTTCTTTCTGCATGATAAATATCATTTAGTAATAATTCTGTATTTCTTCTCTTTCAGAGGAATTAGAACTGTAGCTTCAAGAATTAGAACTGATGTTAACTGTACAATCAGGGGAACAAAATTGATTTGGTAATGAAGCTCATTTCTAATTCTTGCTCCTTCGAATTTTGTTTATTCCATAATTAAGGACAAGAGAATCAAACCTAAGTGGATAAGCATTCAAATGGTAAAAGCATATTTTGCTGATTATGTTCCATGTGCAAGTCTTATCATTTTGGATATGTGTCCTGACTCCTTAATTTTGCTACTTACAGCAAAGTAACCTCAAGCAGTGCATTGTAAAACAGGAAGTCTGAAGGAGTGCTGAGAAGCTTCCATTGTGTGATGCCAGTGTGTGACTGAACAGCCATGGGCTCTGCTTTCTGTGTGTCCTGACTAGTGTCATCTTTGCAGGGATCTAGTAGTTCTTTTTGGTAGACCAGTTAGCTGGTCTCTGCGTCACAGTGAAGTGAAACCCTGGGACTGCAACTGTATTATTTCTGCTCCCTTGTTCGTTGCTGTTAAAAAAAGCAAGTAAAATATTCATTCTAGAAATTCATAATAATTTTAGAAAATAAAATGCTGACATTTAAAGTATGTTCTCTTAGGGCAGTTGCATGTGTGTTTTTAAAAAGGCTTTTAGTTTCTTTTTTAAAGCTTCATAGTTGTTTTATTTGGTGTGCATGAGTGTGTACGTATGTGGGCACATGTGTGCGACTGCGTGAAGTTGAAGGTCTGAAGACAATTTGTAGGAGGTGTTCTTTCCATCCACCACATGTGTTCCAAAGACAGAACTCAGGTTGTTAGGCCTGGAGGCAAGCACCATCACCTGCTAAACTGTCTCACTGGCCCTGTTTTTAACTTTCTAAAAATGATTTTAAACATGCAGAAAAGACTAAGGTATAATAAAGGGACTCTAGTTACACTTTCCCAAGATTAATCAATTACTGTATTTTAACATTTTGCTATGTTCTCACATGCTCACTCTTGCATGTGTTTATGACCCATTCACTCATCTTTCTTCTGAGTGTTTCACACGTTCCTTCTCATTTCTTCCCTCCCATGAGAGGACAGTCAGAAAGACCCAGTCTTCCTTTTTCTCTGAACAATATGTATAGACAACAGATAGCCCTGTCCTTTAATAATTAGTGTGCATTTCCTAAGTTGGAGGATCTTAGGTGATTACATTTTAATCAGATTCAGAAACTTTAGCATTGACTATAATACTTTTCTCTAATTAGTGGTTCATACTCCAGTTCCATCATGAATCTCAACACTACCCAGGGCAGTGTTCTCCTGGTTGTGTGTTGCACTCTACCATACCTTGTTAACTGCCCTTAATCCACGTGGTTCTTCAGCTTCTCCTTTAGACTTATCAATAGCTGCTTTAAATTTTTAATTATTTCTATTTTTAGTGTTGGTCTGTTTTTTCATGATTGTTTCTCAGGGTGAGCTTGAGTTTTCTTCACCATCAGGTTATGGCTATAGCAATATGCTTGCATGCTTGGGCATGTTGGAGTACATAAGCACAGTCTATCCAGGGGCTGTTAGTGACTTTAAATTGGTCGCTTGCTTAAGAGTAACGTCTGGATTGTCTGCCTCACATTTACCTTGTTTGAGTGAAAACCTTTAATTCCAAGTATATCCTAGAAGAAAAAGCAGCGAGGTTAGGAAAACTAAACTATCTCAAATGATTTAGGTACCATTGCTGCTTCCTGGCTCCTTGAACAACTGCAGTCATGTAGTCTAAGACATGTTTCACTTTAGTTCTGATCCACTCCAAACTTTTGGAGTATTTTTTGACAGTTTTTACCCTGAGTATGTCTTTAAAAAGGGGCAGGGGACTAGCACAGATTTAGAGTTTGGGAGCAGAGAAGGGAAATGTAAGTTAGAAGCACCCATCATTTACCTGGCAGTTAATAGTATATGTGGGACCTGCATCCTCAGAACTGTGCAGATCAAAACGCATGGGCTGAGAGAGGCTGGGTAGACTTAGAGAAGATAAAAATCTCTGCTTGAAGAAGAATTTACAGTATCGGAAGCATTTCTCCAGATATACTATGAAACTCACCACTAGCTCCCAATGCATGGAAATTGGTGTGGGCTGCATGCCATTGGAGGCAGAAATACATCCTTTCCTCTTAAATTTCTTTCCTGCCCTAACTCTTAACCTCTGGTATCTGTGAAATCACAAAGTATCCTCTCAAGTGACTTTTTGGTGCTTTGAACTTGTTATTTCAGGGGAAACTAATATAAAGACATAGAGGGAACATTCTCATGTAAGTTCCAGCTTGCTCTGGAATCAAACACAAAAATACACCATTCCACTATCAGAATGCCCCTTTTTACTCACAGAAACTGCTCCTCGAAGGTTATGGACTTGGTTCTTTTGCAGTCTGCAGAATAAGGTTTATATAAAATAGAGTTTTTGACCTCATCCTAAGTTTCTTCCATTTTTATGTCATTGTAATATGTAATAGTATTTTCATGTTGTTTCATGTTAGATATTTTTGATGGAATTCATGAATTCCTTGTGCATATATGAACCATGAGCTTAAAAAGTATTTTTCAATGAATAAAAAGAAAGGTCTGATTTTTTTTTCTCTTTTTTAAATTCATTTTACATTCTACAGTTTCCCCTTCATCATCTGCTCTCCCCGCTCCTCCTCTGTTTCTGTTCACACAGGGGCAGGCCTTCCATGAGTGTCAACAAAGCATGGCATAGCAAGTTTTGGTAAGACTGAGCACCTCCCTTCCCCTTGTATTAAGGCTGTGCAAGCAATCTAGAAAGAGAAATAGGTTTCCAAGAGCCAACCAAAGCTTTGGGGAACATTTAGCCAATGTTCCCATTGTTAGGAGCAGACAAAACTACACAACGATCACGTATATGTAGAGAATCTAAGTTGATGGAAAGCAGGCTCCCTGGTCATTGGTTCAGGCTCTGAGTTCCCATAAGTCACATTAGTTGATTCTGTGGGTTTTCTTGTGATGGTCTTGACCCCTATGGTTCCTACAATTTTTCCTCTTTCTCTTGAACAGGTTTCTCCAAGCTTGACCTAATGTTTATCTGTGGGTCTCTGCAATTGTTTTCATGAGTTACTAGATGAAGGCTCTTTGCTGACATTTGGAGTGTTCACCAGTCACTGAGTGTAGCAGAATATCATTAGGTTATCATTATGATGACATTTTTTTTCCAGTCATGTTTGGTCCTATTCTTCATCTCTGGTTTTATTCTTTTATAAAAACTATAGAGTAAGATTTATACATATATTATTAACCCATAAGGATAACGTGAAGTCAACAGTACTGTGATAGCTAGAAAGCAGGTGAGCACTTTCTCACAGAGTTGGCTAGCCCATAGAAACTCAGATACCAGTTCATATAAGATAGGTCCCTGTCCATGGGCTTTACATCCACAGATGCAGTCATCCATAGTTAAGGCCATTTGGGAGGAAAAATGCCTTTATACCAAACCAAGTTTTTCTTTTCATCATTCCCTTAGAAATACATTACGACAGCTACTTACCAAGGACTTACATTGCATGTGTTATAAGTAAACTAAAGGAAAATCTTTTAAAAGTATACCAAAGGATCTGTGTAGGCTAAAAAGGTTCAGTGTGCTTGCTACACCATTGTATCCTTGGGATATATCACTAATACTGGAAAACAGTTATGTACTAGAGATTATTTAAGTAGTAAGGGATTTAGCTGGTTCTTCTGTAAGGGAAAATGAGGCAGGAAGAGAAAAATGCTGTGAGAAAAACTGTTTAAACTATAAAGGTGTTAGAGTCTTCTTTCTGTTCTCCATCTCAGGTGACATTCTTTCTCTTGTCCCAGCTGAAGCCTGGTGGCTTGTGCATTGAGCTGACAGTAGAAACCTTGAATGGAAGGACACTGGGTGGCATTGGGGAAAAGCAGAAGTCAATCAGTACCTGGACATAGAATACTGATTTTGTTTGGCAAGCAGAATACTGTCAGTAGTGTATGGCTTTCCCTTCTTGAGGAGGGTTTCAAAGGGTCTCTTTAGGAAAGCTAGCCAGCCAGTATGAAGAAACATTACCTATAGAAGTTTCTGAGGGAAGCATCTGGGTGGGTCATCCCATAGAGAACTTCAAACCAAGATCAGGCCTGGCCTAGGAATGTTCACTTATTTATTTTGTTGTTGTTGTTGTTTTGTCTCTTACTTATGAAAATGAATGTCATTCATGGACTGTGAGACATCTCAGGAAAGTTAATAGCTGATAGGAAGAATATGACCTGTGTCAACAGATCAGAGTGGTTGGGAGAAAGAATAAACAAGACTCTTGGTGAATGGGACAAATCTCTAGGTTTTTTTTGAACTCAAGAAACAAGATTAGGGTGCCATTTAAAATAATGCCTTAGAAGACAAGGGGAAATTCTTAGAAATTAGAAACATGTAACAAAAGAGTAATGTGCCATGGAGTTGAGGAAAAGTGGAGTATAAAATATAATAAAATTAGGTAGAAAGTATTTTTAGAAGTAAAGATGTAAGACAGTCTAGTGGAGGTTGAACACTGAAATTACAGGAGTTCTTAAAAGGCTGAAGACAAAAATACTGAAATAATTTAAAAGTGCTTCCAATGACTGAAGGGCATGTTTTGCCAGTCAAAAAAATGGCTACCATGGGCCTGAATCAGACCTAATTAAGCCAAGATAAGGAACAAGAACCAGTGATTGTTGAAAGGATCAGAGTGAAGGATCAGGAATTAGGGTGGCTCAGACTTCTGGACAGCACCCAAAGAGCATTCAAATGACTGATGCTAAATAAAAATGCTTTCCAGTCTAGGATTTTATAGTTTTCAAAAAGCTTTTAAAGACAGTCTGGGCATCATCAAATGAGAGAGTAAGGGAAGGAAAGGGAGAGGACAGGGGATGACGGAAACATAAGGCTTAGCACAGATAAGAGGTGAGCAGACCTCCAGGATGCTAAGGGAGACAGCTGTGTGCCAGACCCTAAGAGCAAACAGATCAAATAAGAGCCAGCCAGAGAGCTTTGAAAGAACTTTCTTCCAGAAGATAAAAGGGAGGACTGGAGTTTAGCTCACTTGCGTGCTTGCCCAGCATGTCCAGAGTCCTTGATAACATATTCAGCTCCAACTCCATTTTTAAAATTTGATATTTCACAAGACTGACATTATATTGATATCTAAATCATGAACAGTCACCACAACAAAACCAGAGGCCATTATATGAATTAACATTAGTGTAAAAATCTTTGATTAAATATTTTCAAGACAAATACAAAGCATGTTAGAAAGACTGTGTACATCAGGACACACTGAGACTTATCCCTGGAATGCAAAGCTGGATTAATAGTTATAACTTGATGATTGTGATACATAAAATAGTGAAAAAATAAAAAGAAAATGATTATCTCAAATGACAAAGAAAAATCATTGGACAAATTAATATTTTTATTAAAAACAGAAAAGCAACTAAAAACTATCAGCAGTTTAGGAGTTTAAAAAGTCACCAATATAATAAAAGCTTTTTATCAAAGATGTGTAGCTAGTATCATAACAAAAATAAAAGCCTTTTCTTCAATATCTGTTTCATGTCAAAAATGACTTTTCTGTCATTGTCTATATTACAAAAATGCCAACGAGTGATTAGACAATAGAAATGAATAAATAAAGATATAAAATAAGACAGGAAGCCAAAGCTTTGTTTAAGGTTGATATTCCCCTATTGCTGAAAGCTGAAAATGAATTCACTGAAGTTTCAAGATGCAAAATCAACTTCAACAAACCACTCACAATTCCATATGAAAATACCACCCAAGTTGCAAAATATATTAAGGTAAACCTCTTTTTATAACACCAAAAATGAATAAGAATAAACTTAGCCAAAGAAGTGAAAGATCTTTGTAGGAAAAACTATTTAAAACATCAATAGAATAAATTTAAGAAGATAAAAGAATCCAGTGTTCATGAGCCAAAAGAATATTATAAAAATAACCATATTCTCCAAAGATTCAAAACTATCAGACATAGATTCAGCACAACCCTTGTTAAAACCCAATGATAGTCTTTATAAAAATGGAAAACTTCACTTAACAATGTATGTACAATCATGAAGTCCCTAAATAGCCAAAGCAATTCTAAGAATGATAAAAGCATCACATATTCTGTTTTAAAATTTTATTATAAAGTTTTATTATTAGCAATACTATCATGATGGCATATGAAGCAGACACAGGTGAAAAATAATTCCAAGCATATGGAAAACCCATTCTCTACCTTGGCACCAGAGGACAAAATGGGAAAAGGATAATCTGTCTATCAAGTAGTTGTGAGAAAACTAGATTCTCACTTGCAAAAGAATCTAACTGGAAATCCCCACCTTACCTGGTCCCAAGTACCTGGAAAGCCCAAGCCAGTGAGGCTGCAGACACCACTTAAGATGAGCACATAGGAGGAGACTTCTTCTTAAAGTCTTGACAGTTGACATTAACTTGGGCTTTAAAACTAAAAAGAAGCTTTTGTGACTTCCACCATGGTGTACTGCGGCCAGGGCCAGAAGGTGCAGAAGGTGATGGTGCAGACCATCAACCTCATCTTCAGATACTTGCAAAATAGGTCTCGGGTTCAGGTCTGTCTGTATGAAGAAGTGAATATGTGGATAGAGGGTTGTATTATTGGCTTTGATGAGTACATGAACCTCATGTTAGATGATGCAGAAGAGATTCACTCCAAAACAAAGTTGAGGAAACAACTGGGCCGGATCATGCTAAAAGGAGACAACATTACTCTGCTCCAGAGTGTTTCCAACTAGAGACTGTCAAGCACTCAAGAAGTTGAAGAGAAGTACAGTGTTTTTAAAGGTGTCTTCTGCGGGGAGCATAGTCCGAAGCATTTATTCATATTGTTTTAGTGGCCCTTATGTTATTATCAGGTGACAATAAATGCTGTGAGATTGTTTTTATTAAAAAAAAAAAAACTAAAAAGAAATGAGAACAAAAGCTAAAAAGAAATATTTTGAACAATATGCTCTACACAGCAAGAGAAATAGTCAATGAAATGAAAAGATAGCTATATCAGGCAAAATGTAAATATTATATCTGAGAAGAAATCGTTATCTTAAATTTAAACACAGTTTATACAACATTTACATGATAATATAAAATGATTTTGAACTACAACCAAAAAAATCTGAAATAGTCCACAAATGTTTGGGAGTGTCAAGGAAAATAGTTACTGAAAGCAAATAATATATACAAAATAGTTTCTGCAGAGGCAGCCTCTTTAACCTGAAGTCTGGGTTAGACACTACTGTGGTTTAGTGACAGCTTGAATATGCTCTATAAGGATTCCTGACCTGGACAGGGGTAGGGTGGGGAAGTGGGGGAGTGAGTGGAAGGTGGAGGGGTAGGTTGGGGCATTACTTAGTATGGTAGTGTTGACATGGTAGAGACATTAAAAGATGGGCCAAATAGGCTAACTTCCATAGCAAAGTGCTAATTGAGCATGCTTTAGTCCCTGGGATCAATCTCAGCAATACAGAAAGAGACTTGACCTGGTGGGAGGTCCCAGCTGGGCTCCTTTCACACCTGTCTTCTGCCAGTGTGGTGCAGCCCTCAATTCTATGCCATTGACTATGATTAAACTATGATTAAAATTTACAGATGGTCAGGCATTTTGTCATAGTAATAGACAATGGACATGAACATAATAACTTGGAAAGGTACTCTGTTGAATATGCTATGGAACAGATAGCTTCTCTCTACTGTTAATGAATTTGTTTCAAATGGCTGTCTCTATGTTCTTCTGCTCCAAATAGAATCACAGATGGCAAGGAGCAACTCAGACTAAAAAACTGAACTTCTAAATGTCAAGACTTATAATCCTAAGCCTTGAGAGCTAGGGACAGAGGTGTAGTAGAATATTATTTTAAAGTGTGTTACTTTTTTTATGTTGCTGTGCCTACCTAAAACACCTGATGGTCTAATAAAGAGCTGAATGGCCAATATCGAGGCAGGAGAAAGGATAGGTGGGACTATCAGGCAGAAAGAATTAATAGAAGGAGAAATCTGGAAGAGAGAAGAAGGAGCAAGAACAAGGAGAGGAGAACTCTAGGAGCTAGCCACACAGCCACACAGCCAGCCATGGAATAAGAGTGAAAGTAAGGTATACAGAAGTAATAAAAGGAAAAAGCCCAGAGGCAAAAGGTAGATGGTATCATATAAACTTAAGAAAAGCTGGCTAGAAACAAGCCCAAACTAAGGCCAGGTATTTATAATTAAGAATATGCCTCCATGTGTAATCGATTTATTTGGGAGCTGGGAGCTAGACCTCCTAAGGCAAAAACCAACTAACACCACAGAGGCAAACTGCCCTATTCTTCATGTGCCAGCACCAGCCGCTAACACTTGAAGCTGCTCTCTGCAGTTAGCTTTCATGAGTTTGATGCTTTTGTTGGAATTGGTATTAAATAGCAAAGGGAAAAGTGTCCTGTTTTGTACTTTTTCTAACTTCCTTGCAACTACTCCTAACACACATATGGGCCTGAGCCCTTCCTTCTTAGAGCTGCACTTGTGCATGGTGAAGGTCAGCCTCAGAATTTACATGCAGTGAACCTCTGTGTAGGAGCCCTGCTCTACAACATGAAAACCATCGACAGATTTCTGAATTAACATGAAAACAAGAGAATGGAAAAAGCTGAGCTATTAAATTGTCCTCTGGTTATCAAATAAAGGCTTCGTTGTCATAAAGGCCAAAGATAAAAGAAAATGTGTGTGTTTAATATATAGAACAAAAAAATAACTCTATTTTTTGACATAGTACTTAAAGAGAAGATAGGTCAGAAAGCCCAGCCACCCCTGAACTGAATTTAGACTCCATATTATTGGTGTGATGGTGTGAGGGAGAGATCAGTGATGGCTGCATTGCTGCTAGAAATGAGTTTTTACAGTAGGTGCTAAATTAGATGTAGAAAATAGTGGAGTTATGAAGCCTCCATGGTCATGTCTGACCTTCCAGGTTGCAGCCATGGGATCATAATAAAAATGAGTCTTGGGCTTATCGAGAGAGGCAGCAATAACTGACATAGAACAGTTTGCAAGCTTCTCCACAAATGGGATGACACCGAGGCTTATGTGGGGTCACGAAGGAGGTACATTGGATTTGATCAGTTTTTAGAACTATATAGCAGCTTATCTGTGGGTCAGAGAATTTAGTTTTTTCCACTCTGTGTTCATCCCCCATCCCCACTTGTCTTGGGCACAGTGCGGATTGGCCTCTGAAAGCTTGAAAGCTGGTACAAAGCTGTGAGTGTTAATAAGGCTTGCAAAGATAAAAAAAAATCTATGACTATAGCATCAGCTTCAATCCTCAGCCTTGCTGAATGTTAGGCTCAGTACAGGGACAGGACATCCACATGAGAAAATAAGTATGATGACAATAAAAAATTATAGAATGCAAGTTACTGAGGAGCAAAACTAGCCCACACTGGTTTTATTCATTTCCAAAATGTTACTCTCACACTTATGACATCTTTTCTCCTTTGCTTAGTCATAAATTATTCTTATTAAAATAATTATTTCATGGGCTGGAGGGATGGCTCAGCAGTTAAGAGCACTGACTGTTCTTCCAGAGGACCTGAGTTTGATTCCCAGCATTCACATGGCAGCTAACAACTGTCTATAATTCCAAGATCTGACACTCTTACACAGTTATCCATGCAGGCAAAACACCAATTCACATAAAATAAAAATATTTAAAAAAAAACCAATTAATTCATGACCATTAAATCCTGTTGACAAGCAAGTGGGAACAGGTAAATCCATTTGGCCCTTCATTTTTAACCCTAAAAAATTACTAGAAATTTATGAAGACAAAGATAACAACAGTATAGGACACAGCTGTGCACGAATCATCCCATGTTACCTGCTGGGTTATTCAAGTGCTGCAGACACCAGAGTTTTAACACTATAACTATAAATTCTTCCAAAATGTTACAAGAAGCATTATTGCTAAAAAAATTTAAAGTCAAGAAATAATAGGAACATCTTTCTTCATGGAAGAGGAGACTTCTGTCCTTGTGTTTCCCTTCTGTGAAGTGCTTTTGACCAGAAGATTTTCAAGTTTCAAGGGGCTTGGATTGGGGATTACCTATATAGATTCGACTAGCTGAATATCACTAACCCAGGTTCTAAGCTATGAAATACTTCCAGGGATGTCAGATACTTGGATTAGAATGCCTAACCAGTGCTAAGATTGTTGGAAACAATTTTAATGGGGATGAAATAAGGCCCCATTTCCTTTGCTTTGTCTAGCAAATCATCTTCCAAGTAATAAAGGGCCCAGGAAGCCTTGGTAGTCATGCTGGCTAATTTTATGTCAACTTAACACAGGCTAGAATCATTTGGGAAGAGGGACCCTCAACTGAGAACCCTAACAGATTGTCCTATAAGCAAGCATGGGATGCATTTTTGTTGGTGATTTAAGGGGTGGGGTGGGGAAGCTCACTGTGGGAGGTATAAAACCTGGGCTGGTGGTCCTAGGTGCTATAAAAAGTCAGACTTGGGAAGCTATTAAGAGTAAGCCAGGAATCAGCATTCCTCCATGGCCTTTGCTAACGTTAGTTCCTGCCTCCAGATTCCTATTTGAGTTTCTGTCCTGATGTCTCTAGACGATGCACTAGGAACTATAAGCTAGAATAAACCCATTTTTCTCCCCCCACCCCAACCCATTGCATTTGTTGATAGAAACCAAACTGAGACTTTGGGGTGCAGCATTCTTATATTCTCAGGTACTTAGGTTTGCTGTGAACCTAGTGTACATAAGACCACATCCTGAATGGTTATTGGTTATTTTACTTATTCTCCATGTAAGAGAAGCCATTGTGTGCCTGTTGGTTTTGTCCATCATGCTATTCTTCTATCCCACAGAAGCTACTGAACATTGTCATTCCTGTACCCTATATAGGATTTGTTGTCAGAGAAAGGAGCTTTATGAAAATGCAAACATAACTTAAAGGTTTTTCCTTGAGTATAAATTGAGTCCAAACTAAAATTCCCTGGAAGACAAATTTGAAACTATGAGTTGTTCACTGTGATCATTATGAAGTATCATTTATAACTGTAATGATAATAATAGTGCTGTCCAGCATGGTGATTGGCATCTGATTTAACCATCTGCTTAGGAGTCATGAAATCATATCTTCATTCTGTGGGATACACTCTTATTAAGCAGTACTTATACCAGACATTGCCATCCAGAACATTTGCAATTCATTTTGCCAACATGTCAGCAGTCACTGTGTGCTTGGCTGCTGGGGAAGTATGCACAAACATTGCCTATTTCTGTGAGTTCATGAGCTCTGCTAAGTCAGCTGTGTCCGTTGGCTTGCTTTCAAGTACCTTAATACAGTGCCTGCAGAATGGTGGTGATATAGAAAATGGATTATTGTAGTTAGAGCTCAAAGAAAGGATTGTATGTAAGGGAGGTCACTGTATATATTCCTTACAGTTGGAATGAGCCAAGCTGGATCCCAGTGTCTCTGCACATACACACACACACACACAAATGTCATTGTGTGTCATGTCCAAGGCATTGTAAAATGTAAAGACAAATCATTTAGGCAGCCATTTACCCCACAGATCATGTGTTGGGGAATGTTTTACTTACAGAATGAAAGAAGAAACAGTGGTATGACATTGTAGACAGAAGAGGACCTTCCCCTGTATTGTGGCCAGTCTGCATGGCAAGGTAAAGACTGATGATACTAAGTGGCTAGTAAGAGCCACCTGTGTCCTTGCCCATTTGAAATGCCCAGAAGTGACCACACAGAGGATGTTTGGATGAACGATTATATAGAATCTGCTACTTGGTGTACTTGAATTTTGTCCTATGGTGGTAATGGCTACTAATTTGGGCAACGGCTGTGACAAAAAATGAATTATTTTTTCTTGCCTTCTGTGCCCACCATGCCTTAGTTGTCAAAGAAGGACTTTTCCTCGCAAATAAATTTTCTCTGTAGAAAATAGTGTGTTTGAACTAAGGCATGGCTGTTCCATCCCACTTCATTACCAACCACGATCTCCCCTCAGGTTTCCCTGGTTGTTGCCTGTTGAGGACCTAATTGGGCCACTCTTGTCACCTTTTCCTGTCCTTGTGGTTGGTTGTTACAATCTCCTTGTCATTTGAAACATGATAAGATTGAAAAGGTGTTTCCACATGCTTTTGAATCCGCTGTACATGTCATGTCTGCCTGTTATTTGATTTGTATTCTGTTGTAATGGGGCAACCTATCTACGTCGTATCATGGTGTGAGCAAACCCATCTCCTTTCTGTGATGGGGTGAGCAGACCCATCTATTTCCTATGACCCATCTACTTCCTTTAATGGGGCAAGCAGACTTATCTACTTCTTAATTTCTGCCTTTAGCACTGGTCATCTTGTCTTGCAGGAAATGCTTCCACTGTCATGGCCACCCTACCACGTCAGTGGAGTAGCCACTTGGTAATGTGAAGGATCGTCTCAGTTATTTTTCAGCTCTTCCTAAAGACTACAGACTGAAATCTACATGGGACATTGCAGCCTTGTTTTGTGTTGTTTTTCCCTATTGTCACTGAAGAGTTCTCTCTCACAAAATAGCAAGAAAGGGGCTGGGAATATAGCTCAGTGGTAGAACACTTATTTTTTTGTTTGTTTGTTTGTTCTTGGCCTGTGTAAGGAGTCCATCCACAGTACTATATTGACAAACACAATAATAATGTTAGCAGATAAGACTTGAAGCATTTTCCTGTATCCAGCCATATTTCACATCAGTTTTTTAAACTGATTTTTAAACTTTGAGATTGGTAATTTAAATTCCAGGGACTTTTTTTCCTGCCTTACTGGGCTTTCATCAAGGATTTTATTGGGACCAGCATTGAATTCCTGACAATAGGAACATGAGATTGTTGACTGACAGCTGGTATTGTCAATGATGTTTTACACACACAGCACAGTAAAGGTCCAGGCCTACTACATTAGTTTTTTCTTCTCTTCAGAAGCACTCACTAGCTTAGATCTGTAACATCACCTGCTCTGCAACCCACACTCAATGTACCTCAGAGGGATTCCTGGCTAGAGAGGCTACTTCTTCCTAAAAGGAAGAAACTAGGAAGCAAGGCAAAGCTGCAGGCATAGTGTGGAGCTGAAGATCAAAAGCTCCTGATGATGACAAGAGCAGAAGGATGTTAGGAGAATGACCCAGGAACAGGAAGTCAGAAGCCACCTTAAGGAGCATTCTGGCTACTGGATCTCCTCTTTCACCATGCCTTGGAAATACAGCAAATTTGCCCAAGTCCCACAAAACCAATTAAATCTACGATACTGGGGATGACAGAAATATCAGTCATCCTCACCTGTCTCAAGGGGTGGATACCTCTGGCATATTCCAAATTTCTGCTTGGCCTTAGGAAGCTGTGAGCAGGCTATGAAGCCAGGGTTTGAAGACAACATCTTCCCCCCTCCTTACTCCATTATCTTCATATGTGGTCTCACTCCAGTCCTTCCTTAAATGTCACCAATGGGCCTGGAAGCCCTAAGCCTCATGGTTCCATGACAGTCACTTTGCCAACTGAAATATCCCCCTGCCCTCAACGAAACTTACTTATGAGAGCAGGAGATAGTCTAGATGGGCCTGTAAGCCATAACTTACCAGCCTTTGTGCTGCGCTCCAGAAAATGTAACTTCGAGTGTATAACTGACTTCAGGGGAGAAATATTAAGGGTGTCCAGAAAATTGTGTTGTTGTGTTTTGTTATGTTTTGTTTTTCATAGCCAAGATTCTGTGTGTGTATAATTAATTTGTTGTTAGAAATAAAAAGTACTATTTTCTTTTGGGGGGCACAATCTAAATAGCATTATTTAATTACCTTTACTTCCTTCCCCCCCCCTAAATTTTTAAAAGTAGCTTATGACACAGTACATATATAGGACTGGGTGTGACTTAGTGGTAGGACACATGCTTAACTTGCATGAAGCTCTAGTCCTCTGAAAATAAAATAGAAAGAAGGAAAAAGAAAATTAAAGGGCATATGTGGGCTATCCAATCTAGCTATTTCTTAACCACCTGCCAACTCAAGCTGGTAACAGGGCCATTTCTGAGGCTGTTCAGCCTTGGGGCACTTCCTAAGTTGATTATTGGTGTGTCTCCCACCTTATCTTCACAAACATAATTTCCTTTTGGGAAAAAAAAATGCCTCAATGTGTTACATCAAGTCTCCCACTGGAGGAAGTGTTAGTATTCATCATTTTTCTTTTGACTGAAGTATAGCCAAGAACCATTCCACCAACTACGTGGGTGGAAGGGAAGGAAAGAGAAAATCATAAGCTAATGAAAACTTTGGAGGACAAGTGACTGTTCAAACTATCCTCTGAGGCTCATAGGACTAACATTTCACTAACCAACAGAACTGTTTCCTGTTTCCTTAAAGACACATCTCTGCTCTGCAGACAAAGAGACAAGGGGGGATTATATCAGTTCAGTGAGGTAGTTGGAAACACTGCTTGAGAGAGGCAGAAGAGGTGGGACTTCCCCGGGAAAGCATGACCATCAGTGGGTATCAGAATGTGACAACAAGGCCAACCCATTGGAAACACTGGCCATCCAATGGAATTGTTCCTCTCAAGGTTGTTTTCCCACAGACCTGTTTCCTATTTCACAACTATGAGTATGTATAAATGATTCTTAATATGTGACCTTAAGGGCTGGAGAGATGGTTCAGCAGTTAAGAGCTCTGACTGTTCTTCTGGAGGATCTGAGTTTGATTCCCAGCATCTACATGGCAGCTAGCAACTGTCTGTAATTCCAAGATTTGACACCCTTACACAGTTAGACATGCAGGCAAAACACCAGTTCACATAAAATAAAAATAAAATATTTTAAAGATATGTGACCTCAATTATGGTCATACCCAATTCAGATCTCTGGCAATGAGGAGATATGTGGTGGACATACTCAAGAAGACTGGAGTAGGTAGCAGATGCTTCCCTCATGGGCACTTGGCCAGGATTCATTCCACCAGAAACAGCCCAGCTATATGTTAGTTGGGTATTACAGACATTATGGGTCACTTGCATGACTGAAGTGTAAGATATAACAGAGGTTGATTTATGCTAGACAAGAGATAAACATGATGAATTGTGCAATAAGAAGAGAAAGTAATGTATCCTTTTTTGAAAAACACGTAATCAGTTCTGTATGCTTAGAATAGGTCTAACCTAAATGGAGGAGAAAGCATCTCAAGATTGCCCTTCTCAAGCTATGGTCCCCATTCATTCCCGGTGCAGTAGCAAATGGGCAGGAACAGTATGTGGCTGGATGCAAATTGACCACATCAGGGTCATAAGTATGCATACAGTTTGATCCTGAAACTAGACATTTACAATGTATACAAACTTTCAAGCTTATAGAATGTTTTCTAGAGATTGCAGTTGTATCAGAACTTGATGTGTAGCCTGTATAGTAGAATGCACCTTCAATCCCAGCACTCAGGAGGCTAACTCAGTAGGATAGCCAGTTCCAGGCAGCCTTGGGTATGTAGCCATGTTCGGTCTCAAAAAAATAAGCAAACAGAAAAAATGATTTGCAGGAAGCATGTGGATTTCTAAAGCTTTGGGGTTACACAGCTCCTAAAAAGTGGATGAGAACCTGTGTATAGAGCATGGAAGTATGGCAAGGATGAAGAAGAAGGAAGATAAACGACACAGCAATCTAGAACAGCTTCCTTCCTTTGATAGCAATAGCTCTTTCTGTCTGTGTTTGCTGTATGTACACATGCATATGCACAGAATTGGTATGGACCCATGTAAGCATGTAGTGGCAAACAAGCTTCTTTTCAGCTGAGTGTAATGGGAGAGCCCCGTATTTATTCTTGTCACAGAACCGGGGGAGCAGTATTGAGAAGTCAAGTCTGGGCTTAGCTTGAGAAGAGCACCTCGTTATAAGTAAAGGGTCTGTCTTCATGGCTTCCTGTGAGCCTTATAATAGTTTCATGCTTCTCTGCCTCAAGTATGTTACTAATTCACTAAGCCATTATTTGCTGAATGTATTGTGTACACGATACGTCATGCTGGGTACCAGGGCTGTAGAACAGTTTCATAATGCAAGTCCCCCTAACAGCTGCAGACTCAAGTAGACAGACTCAAGATGTGCCAGGCAGCCTGGTGCAGCAGCAGTGTCACTAAAGTAGATCCTAGTTTGAGGGTCAGTTACTATTAAAACAGAGTTGAAAGGACTCCAGATGTGTGCTGAGGTTTCTTTCTCCTCACTCTAGTTTCTAGGCATGTACTTTAAAATAGTTTATGATAATAATAAGCTTTAATTACAAAATCCTTCTAGGAAAGCGTGTCTCAACCTGACCCCTTTGACAAAACTCTTCTACCTCCAAAATTATTTACATTGTTATTCATAACAGTATCAAAATTATAGCTATGAAGTAGCAACAAAAAATTTTATGGTCAGAGGTCATCACAACATGAGGAAGTATTATTAAAGGGTCACAGCATTAGGAAGGTTGAGACGAACGTTCTGGGAAGAGGTAGTTTGCCTGCTACATGACATTTGGCCTGTATAACTATCCACTTGTCCACTTGTACCAAGCAAAAGTCTATCTATAGATAGATAGAAAAATGCATGTGCACACATACAAGTATATTTTTTTTGCTGTCTGTCAACTCAATATTTGTGATTTTTCTTCCATAGAAAAAGCAAAGGACAAAAGATCTGTCATGGGTGTTTCATTCCTACAATCCATATGATCACAAGGTAAGAGAAGCATGTAATTAGTGTGATGATTTTGAAATGCTTGACCAGTTACATTTATATGTCTATTTTAAAAGCTCTTATAAATTTAAAAAAAAATTTATTTCTGAACAGAATTGCTTACCTTTTTTTTTTTTTTTTTTTCAAATTAGAATGTGGTTACAGGGGCTAGAGCTGTTGTTGTTTTGTATAAAAGCACTTACCAAGCATGCAGGAAGCCTTGGGCTCACTCTCTAGCACTGACCCAAACCAAATCCCGTTATACTCTATCAATGAAGTCTCAGATCACAGGGACAGTTCAGGTGTTCTCTTGAGATGGGGGTGGTGATTACTATTTTGGGTGGTTGATGTTCTCTTTTGAAATGTTATGATGAGTGAATCAGACTATGGAATGGGTAGAGAGTTGAAGCCTTTATTATCAAATCTTAATTCTCCATTGTTCTGATTTTTACTTTGTATCAAACAATGTGTACAAGCAGCAACACATGACCTGATATCTGAAATTCCCTTTCCAAGACTAGCAAAGCAGAAACTGTAATAGAAGTTTTTGGCCCAGCGTAGCCCCAAGGTCCAGACACCACCACCACCCTGCAGCCACTTTGCCTACAAAAATTAATCAGACGCTTATATTAATTATATGGTGTTCAACCTATGGCTCAGGCTTTTTGCTAGTTAACTCTCTCATCTTAATTTAACCCATTTCTTTTAATCTGTCTTGCCACGTGGCCCATGGCTTACCTATTTCCTTACATGTTGCTTCTTGTGTGGCTGGATCCAGTCTCTGCTGACTCCTCCCTCTTTTCCCTTTATGTGCGGACATCCCACCAAACCCCTCACCCCCCTTACCCCCACCCCCTGCCTGCTTCTAAGATGCCTTGGTATAGGCCCAAACAGCATCTTTATTAACCAATGATATTCACAGATACAGAAAGACATCCCACACCAGAAATGTAAGGGCTCCTTTGTTTCCTCCTACTACTCAGAAAAGACCCACAGCCATTCCCATACAGTTTGTGCCCAAACTCTCCACCCCCTGCATTTGAAGAATTTCAGGTGTATTTTTCCAATAAGCATTTCACCACATATCTGTAAAAGACTAGGTCTCCTTTTAAAAGTACAGAAATCGGGCTGGAGAAATGCCATAGTGGTAAAGAACGTTGGTTGCTCTTGTAGAGAACTTTGGTTAAATTCCCAGTGGCTCATAATTACCTGTGTCTCCTGGTCCAAGTCATCCAGAATCCTTGTGTCCTCTACAGGCACAAACATGCATGCAGTCAGAATACTTGTGCACATGAAATAAAAAATATATTTTTGAGTTCAAAAATTATGTTTGGGGTCAATATTAGAACTCCTAGTGTTCTACATCTTTGTGGGGAAAAAAAAATCACAGGTTTTCTGAGGCTTGTATGAAAAATCTATGCCAGGAAGTGTTCCAATAAATCTGTTAATTTGAGGTGATTTCAAAAGGAAACAAATGAACAAAAAAATCACACAGTTGAAAAGCTGCTATGAATTGAGTCTTTACCTATGAACGCTCAGGCAGATGTGGTGGGAAGTTTTCCAGCCAGCCAAAACAGCTAAAGTAAAAATCCATTTTCTGTTGAGAATAGAGATGTCTGGATTCAGGAAACAAAATGAATGTGCCAACAGATGATGGGACATCAGAGAATTTAGAATTTCTAGTGTGTAACAAGATACTGATTGACTTTAGCACTAGAAAATTTTAACAGAAGCATATATGCTTTGTGGAGATGTGTGATACTAAAAGTTATCATTTCAGGGTAGTGTTTTCTGACCTCAGGTACTTTGCAGAAAGTAGAGATTGATCTAAAAGAGACTGGGTACCAGTAGCATCTGGATGTGCAATGGGACGGTGACATAATAGTCATGTGCAGCTCTGGCCCAAGACTGGCCAGACAGCTGTGGGAGTGTCGTGTTTCTCCCCCCACCCCCCCCCCCCCAGTGAGGCCATTTCATTAGTGTAAGTGCACTAATGACGAAAGTTTGCATTTAAGAAAAACAACTTTTAAAATGCTTGGACAAATCAAAGGTTTTGCTTAAGTTGTCTGAATTTTTTCTACTTCCATCATTTTTAAAATTCATAGATGAGGGAAATTCCTTTTTTTTTTTTTTTTTTTTTTATTAGAACTCTTAATGGAGCCTAGCCATCTGTAACTCCTACCAGCTTCCTCTTCATATCCTTTGTGGCATTGTATCAAAGTCACCTCAGATGATTTTGGCTTCATCTTGTGAGGACTTCATTCCCCTACAAATTAGTCGTTGGCAGTGAAGAATTGAATGGAAATGCTAGATGGAATTCCTTTTGATCTCTGCTCTCAGATTAGTAGTAAATTATTATAAGGAGCTAGCCTACTAGATGAGTGATTTTGAGCCCATAAAAGTTGGTCTGATAGCATTCTCTTTTACTCTGTATGTTTGTGTGTGTTGGGGGGGGGCGTGTTGTAGACAGATCTGGGCCCTTTAGTAACCTTCTTCTGCTTCCTCAGCTCCATGCAGACAAATCTTAACCTTGCTATGTTTACGTCACAGTTGATAGCAATGTGCACAAAGATGAAAGCCATAGGAAGACATGATCAAGTACTATCTTTTCAGTCTGAGGGCGTGTTTCTCCCCTACCATAAATAGATAATAGAGAGTTATGTTTTAGACTACTATGTCATTTTAATTATCCAATTACAATCAGGCAAATCAGTTTTCTGGGTAGATAACATTGAGTATAAAATGTTTTACAAGATGAGATTAAAGTTGATTCAAATATCTCATGCTCAGTGAGATTTCTGGAGTGATCTTTTAAAAATATACAGGCATATTGCAAATGAAACTTTATATAAAATAAAATATTACTTGTCTGGAAACTGCTTTTTAAAAATTCCAAGGAAGGGATGGATACAGGGCATGAAGTAAGCTGGACCATGTGTTGATAGTTATGGGAACTGAGGGACACATTTGCGGGGGTTCCTTCTTCTGCGTATTTTTTTATATGATTGAAACTTTCCATAATACTGGAGGTGGGACAGTAAAATAAACGTAGGCTGGGTCTTGAGAATGAATGTACTCATATTCTTCTCTCTCTGCCTATGCTTTCAATGTTAATTTTTCCCTTGATCTCCTGTGTGCCAAAAAAGAAAAACCTCAGCATTTCAGTGGATTCATTATGCTGAGTGAGCTCAGAAAGGGAACTGCTATGCCTCAGTTGGCGTCATTTCCTGGAATTTCATCCCAAATTACAGTGGGTCAGTGAAATGATAGCCTTGCCTACTGGTAAGTGCTAAAACAGTTGTCATTACAAAGAGTAGTTAGCTCCAGCCTCCTCTCAGTCAGGTGTGTTTACTCTTCCGTCCCCTCCCCCACCAGAGCCAGGCTGCCCCTGCCTAAGCCCAGACATAGGAAAGTCACCAGGTTAACCAAACATGCTGTTTCAGTGTGGCCAGGCTCATTTCTAAATCATATCCTAAAGCTTTTGTGTAGGTAGGTGGTAAATGGTCACTCACTTTTCTGTTAAATGCTGTTGCAAAAAGCAAACAAAGCTGAACAGTGAAGTGTGTACCTAGGTAGATGTTAGGAAACATTTTTTAACAGGTGGCTAGGGACCTGGAGAACATTACTTTGGACCATTATCTCTCTATTAAAAATTATCAAGAATTTTTATAATAAAACTTTAAAAGATCATTTAAGCAGATTTGACCAATGTATATTCTATTTTATCTCTTCTAAGTGAAGAGAACATCAGGAAAGACAGATCAGCAAGGAATCTGATTATATTTTGTCCATTTTGTCCTTTACTATGGTTTCTGAAAACAGCAAACTAACTGTCAGGAGAGGTTTCCCACGTGCAGGCCTTCCAGGGCACACAGTGTCAATCCAGAATTGAGTCACGGGTAAGTTAGGGCACACTGTAATTAGAATCTTCCTACTATATGAATGCCCGTTAACATGTGCAGTGTATCTTTATCCTGAAGAAAATATGCTGCACATAAAAGATGCATCTCTCTTTTTCTTTCTCTTTGCCTTTTCTTTTTCTTGTTAGATTTTATCAGATCTTATGTATTCAAGGGAAATTTAGCTTTATTAGTTAAACACAGATGTTTATAATCTGCTAATGTAAAAATGTCACTATAAAATATGAAATCGCTTTGAAGGAAAAAGTTAGAAAACTCAGTGCAGGTCTGCCTTGAGCATCTGCAAAGTTGAATAAACTCTAAACTAGTTCATCTGAGTGGATTAATCTGTTCCCAACTAAAAGCCTCTCTAGGGTGTTGTTGCTTTAGCAGTCTCTAGGTTTTGTGAGGCACATTTCATCTTCCCTTTAGCGGTTAGCTGTGTTAAGAGTTTGTCTATATGTGTGTGTGTGTGTAAGTCAGGCAATACACACACACACACACACACAGAGACATAAGCCAATGGCCATGCTCAAGGAAAAAAGTTATTATACACCCACAATCTGCATTTGTAGAAGTGGGCTTTTTCTTTGTCTTTTGGTAAATGGCTATTGTTTTAATATACAGTTCTACAAATAGCAAAGAAATGTATGTATCTCAGAAAGTAGCTGTGTATGAATGCACTTGACAACTTCACCTCAAGTAGAAGGAAGATGAACAGGAATGCTTGGTTTAGGTCAGGATCTTGTTTATGCAGTAATCTGGCTAACTCCAAATCTAGCTCAGAATTGGCAGGAGAACCAACCTGACCTGTACTGCTCAGAGGACTGTTTAAATCCACCCCACCACTTTCAGACCCTCAACAGCTAACAGTCTATTCTTTTGTTTAAATCCACCCTAACATGTCTGCTTCCCCAAACCACAGAATCAATCCCAACACCAGTTTAGAAAAGACTAGTTACTACTTTATTAATCCAGAGCTCTAGGAAGAAGCAGCAGCCTACCAATTAAAAACAAGAGTGAGTGATGTGTGATGTCTTTCTGTATGCTGTATTGTTCAATAAAGGAACTGTCTTGGCCTATGGCAGGCATCTTAGAAGTAGGCAGGGAAATCAGAGCATAGATAGGGGAGGGAGGGGGTTCTCAGGAGCTACTAAAGCTTCTCTAAATGATTCCTGAATCCCACTACAAGTGGGCTATAAAGACTAGCACCCATTTATAGGACCTCTGAAAGTGCAGCTGCCCAGGACCACTTAACTTAGACCCCAAGACCCAGATACTCAACACATTTTTACAACCCTAGGGTTAATCATTAGGATTAGTTTATATCATGAAATACACATTCTGTTTGAAAACAATGGAGCTGTACATATTCTACTTTGGAAACATTGGTGTTTTAGAGGAAAAAAATGTACATGTCTTAAAAACTCTTAGGAATAGTCCACCCTAAAAGGTTTGAGTAGGTGAGGTATTACTGTAAAGAATGTTGGGACAGGTGTGAGTAGTTAGATGAGGAGCGGCACATGTGAGCATGGAGGCTGAAGCATGTTGACCATTGTGCCACACTAGTTATTTGGAAGTCAGGCACTATAAAAAACATATGAACATTTTTAAATCATTGTGTTTTCATCTTAAAGATTGTTCTAGGATTGGCAAATAGATAACTCAGTTGTCAAAATGGTTGCCATCAAAGAATAAGGATCTGAGTTCAATTTCTAAAACCCAAGTAAAAGAAAACTGGGTATGGTAGCACACACTTTTAATGCCAATGGTGGGTTCACTATCAACTAGCCTATTTGGTGATCTCTAGACCATTAAGAGACTAATTATCAAAAATTAATAATGGTGGAAAGCTCTTGCTGAGCTTTAGTTGACCTCTGTCTTCCACAAATCTATATACCCATGTGCACATGTACCACACACAGGTATACCCACATAAACATGCGTGTGAGCATGCATATGCACACATGGGAAGATTATTCCAGGAGCTCAGTAGCTAGCTCACTGGTACAGTTCTTTCCAAATATGCACCAGGTCCTTCCTTAGCTCACTCCAAGCACAGTGCCTGCCACCACTACCCTCCCCCCCCAAAAAAAAAAAACAGAAAGATTACTCTAAACCTAACAAGAGATAATTGTAATGATCTATTAGTACATTTTGTTAGTGTGTCTGAGTGTACATATTTTCCTGTGTATGAACACATATGTGACTATTCAGGCATGCATGCACATGTGTGCACAAACATGGAGAGCCAAAGTTGATAGTGTCTTTCTGGTTACTCTCCAATTTATATATTGAGGCACAATCTCCCGCTGAACCCAAAGCTGGTCTATCCCAGCTGGTCTGGCCAGCCAGTTCACCAGGAATCCACAGTCTGCATCCGGCAGTCATCCCACTGCCTTAGCTTTATGTAGTCCTGAGGAGTCACTGGAGACTGATATGCGCATGACAAGCCCTTTATGCCCAGAGCCCATCCAAACAGCTTTATTACTTTTATGTGTATGTTCCTGTGTATATGTTTGTGTGTCATGTGCACACAGTGACTGTGGAGGCCAGAAGAGGACAGATGATTCCCATAGAATTAGTTATAGATGATTTTGAGCCCCTGTACGAGTTCTGAGTATTGGATCCATTGGAGCAACCAGAGCTCTTAACCACTGAGCAGTGTCTCATCACATCCTTGCACAATTTTTTAAATTGTAATATCAAACATAGAAAAAGTTTATTTCAATTACCCATACTTCCCAAGACTACCTTAAGGACTGTTTTTACGAACATGTCTGGGGAACTTATCTACTCGTGCTTTATGAAATTTTATACCATAAAATTATTATGTAATATAATCCAATAAAAATTAAAGTATGAGGTGAAATTTTATCAGCTGTGCTTTGAGCAGAAATATACAGGGAAATCCACATGCACAGTCTTGGGATATACTACTGTCCTTTCTTCCCTAAGAGGTTATACATTTCACTGGCATCAGTTTCATAAATACTTGCCTCATACCTTGTAAGCAAATGTACAGTCTCATCTCAGTAGCTGTATATTGATGTCCATTAATCATATGATATGGAGATGCAAAGCAGCAAGAATCTTTTCACCTGGCTCTTGTCCTCAGCTCCTAATGTCTGAGGAATGATGGTTGCCTCCTTCAGTCTGGAGGTCATTGCATTGTCAAGTCTTCACCCACCCCTCCACTTCCCCGTGCTGCAACATAACACAGCATCAGCATGCTATGAGCTGTGCTTCCAGAGAGAAATGGGATTTGGATCCCTGCCTGCTGGCCCTACAGAGCCTCGAGCTATCTGCTGTCTGGAAATAGCAAATTCAGTTTTTAATTGATCCGGCACTCTGTGGTAGCCAGATTTCTCATGGCATGTGCAGATAAAGAAACAAGTTATTGATCTGGTTTGTTGATGTCGTGCTTAAAACAGTTCTGTAGCAGATTGCCCAAAGCCATTTGTGCATGTGACTCTATTTTCCATCTTTGGCAAAGACAAAAATGCTTTTAAAGTAATTTTAAAGATGTTGCTAAATATCAGGAGATTTTTGAACAAATATCTAATTGACAGCATTTTCTTACTTTTACATTGACACACATTCTTATACAATAGTCACACTCAGGTTATGGCCTCAGAAAACAGGTATGTGAGACTTCAAGAAAAGATTAAATTCATCCCCTCAATTCCTCTCTAAAGAGAAACAAACAACCCAGTCATAGAATATAGCACACATGAACAATAGCTTCCATTTATTAAAATGCCTTCCTTCCAGAGATGGCCATGTGACTGTCGCCAGGACTGCAGTCATAGATCAGCTGTTTCTTGCTTTCACAGTGTCTAACCTCTGCTAACCGTATCCAAAAAGCTTTGGTCTCCTTCTAACATCATCATATTTAAGTAGCAGGTCATGTTTTCTTGAGCCTAACTTTGATAGTGTGTGTGTGTGTGTGTGTGTGTGTGTGTGTGTGTGTGTGTTTCCTTTAAATGGGATATTAAAATTAAACATTATATTTTACATGTTAGTCTATTTCATTTTGCTCCTGCAGCTGCTGAGATGGGTAGGTAAAAGTAGTGAACAGGGGCAGCCATAGTGATGCTGCTAAAATGATGTATCCTGAGATTCACAGATCCCCAGAATTCTGCTCTACTGGTTATCATGAGAATTTACAATGAGAGCCAAAGAGGTCTTTATTATGGCTATGGGTTATGATAAAGCAATCATTTAATGCCCACCATATAGCTAGCACCTCTGTCAGAGCTTTGCATATGTGTGACTTATTCAGCAGTTACAGTTATATTCAGCAGTTATAGTTCTTGAAAGCAAGTGTCCTTGAGCTAGGAGGATGGCACAAGAGGGAAAGGCACTTGCTATCCAACCTTGGCAGCCTGAGTTCAATTCCCAGAACCCATGTCAAGGTGGAAAAAGTGAACTGATTCAAAAAGTTGTCCTTTGGCCTCCATGTACATTCTGGAGCACGTATGCCTAGATCACACATACTACCTACACATCAAATAAATACATTTAAGGTTAGACTTATTATAGCCTGTCAGCACCCATGAGGAACCTGAAACAGAGAGGTTAATTAACTGTTGTAAGCCACACAGCTAGACTTTCAGAGAAGTCTTGCTCCAGAGTGTATGTCCATGACTTCTGTGCCACAAATAACTGGAAGTCAGCAGTAAATGGTGCTGTAAGACGTGGGTAAACACACCTCATAGTCAGGGCTGAGGTAGAGCATCTTCTGTCTCTCTTCTCAACCCCAAGTCTCATTGTACACAGAGCTATGAACAGGAATAAGAGACAGGACAGGCTCCCCAACCTGATTAAGTTAAAATCATCCTGGGCAAAGGAAACAGGCTTCGACTGGCTCTTGCAGCCTGTGTGCCGCAAAAGTTAGGCATCCAGAAGCTAGCCAGTGGCTGTTGGCTCCTCTTGGCATGCGCTTCCCGGAGTGCACCTACTCATCACTCTCCAAGTCTCCTGTGGCCTGTGGAGATCAAGTGACAGAGTTGTCTCCTGTCACTGGAGCTTGCCCTCTGCTCTCGTGGTGGGCTCCAGCTCCAGGGCCTCCAACGCCCCTTCAGACCTCCACAGACACCACACATGCATGCACACCCCTATGCAGGCACATAGGTAAATATTCACATAGATAAATAAACCTTAAAAAAATAATTAGACCTTCCCTTCATTCCATTTTCTGCCTAGAAGATATGTCTTCCTTGCCCACAGCCCTGAGCAACTCCATCAGACTAACAAGCTTATCAAGTATTTACTTGTTTAAGAACAGAAAGCAACTTACTCACTAAATTCAGTCTTTCACAAGTTTTATGAAAACATATTAACCTGGAAAGTCTTTTTTGAAAAGTCACTTGAAAATATGAACCAATGGTCACTAATTTCCCTTAATATCAATGGACTCAACTCTCCTATAAAACGTCACACTCTAACAAGATGGTTACAACAACATAAGCCATCCTTCTGTTGCCTACAAGAAACACACCTAAGCTGCAAAGACAGACACAGGCTTAGAGTAAAGGGTTGGGAAAAGATTTTCCAGTCAAATGGTCCTAAG